>AWOL01S0175754.1:0-15229 GCA_000715115.1 Nicotiana otophora
GAAAAGAAATAGGTCTACAAAATATCAATTTTAGTGGCAATTTGTAATGCAATTCTCCATTGTACTCCCAAAGTCTAGCTAGAAATAAGAAACGACCGCAAACAATGGCAAAGTAAGAAATTTCTCTAAGGGGGTTCAAACTTGAAAGAAATAAAATTTTTTTCCCAATAAAGGATATTTTACCTATATATACAATATAATTCTCCGATAAAAATTGGTCAAATTGACCACCCTTATAAGAGTGTAGCTTCGTCCCTGACCGTAGACTGAAATCAAACAGACAATTAATGACCAATATATGTAAACTTTGTAAGTATTTAGTTATGTTTCTATTCATTGGATGATTGAGTTGTTTGGGTCAAGAATGGGGATACCATGAACTGGCAACAATGACACAGCAATAGACCAACTCCAAAAAATGTGTCTACAAAATTAATTACATATTTGAAATGGCAATTTCTCAGATACTGTATCCAGTAAAGCGACATGTATCGTGATCTACCAGATGCAATAGTTTATTATGTTGAAAGGTTTGAACAGTACCATTTTCAGTACAATGCTTAGTACACATAAAACATTTGGTCCAACCAATCTATTTGTTATTGCTAGTTTATCAACTTACAATCAGGGTCCATACCATAATTCAAATGAACTGCTCCCTCAGGCTTTCCTTTTTCAGTGGTTGACTAATAATTCAGATGCTGTGAATATTGAGTTGAGCGAGTGAGTTCTGAAATGTATATCTAATTTTGAGTTAACGTTGAAGCATTGGATTTAATCTTCAGAATCCGTGAATTCATGATTGGATCTCCCACTGGCCACTGCCAAGACTTTGTGAAGGGCTTGATTTATACGTATATATGTATGTATGTATATTAAGTTTGTATCATTTGTCAATGAATATAGTGGGTGCAATTATATTACCCACTCATCACCAACAAGAATTGTTAAGGAGCGTTTTACCCTCCCAATATGATACTTTTCGGAGAAAATTCAAATTTAGTCAGGCCCAATGTGTGTAGAAATTTAAAAAAAAGAGGAAGAAAGAAGATATTCCCCACTCATCTATTTAAAATTCGAGACCGCTCTCTAATTGTTTCGGGGGTAAGCAAGTGGTGGTGAATTAGTTTGGGTAAATAATGATTAAGGCCGGAGAAAGAACAAGAAGCACAAGTAATCTGGAACTAAGCTAAATACCATTACTAATTTTTTCTTTTGGTAAGAGGGGAAACCCGCAGCCGCTACAACCTCTGCCATAGCCTCTGCCCTTCGGATGAGCACTCCGTGGTGAGCACTTTGTGCGTACTAGGTAAACCTCCCCCCCTGTGTAATAGCCTGCAAACCACACAAAAGATGTAAATCGCACTAGGCAAGCCCTGTGCGACAGGCTCAACTCAGAAGGCATTGAGGGGGGATTCGATCCCAGGTCAACCATATGGATGACCATCCTCCAAACCAACTGGGCAACCTCGATGGGTTCATTACTAATCTTAATATCAATCAATTCAAGGTTCTTTATTTTTTAGTGCTAATTATATATTGTCACTAAATAGATTACTCAAATTATATTTCCCATTGTATGGGTCAAAATTTGCCTTTAGAATATTCAGGTCAAAATAACACTGTGAGAAGGATCCGTAAATCATCATTTAAAGACGGTCATGAAGTCACATTAGCCGAGATCGAGGAGTCTAAGAAAGCCATGGCCAAAATATCGATGAGGACCAAGGTCGAGAAGTCATGGAGAGTCACAGTCAAGTCATCAACGAGGATCATGGTTGAAGAGTCGAGGAGGGTCGTGGTCGAATACTGACGATAGAGCTGTAACGACTAGTTTTCAAAATAGAATTAGAAAGGGAATATTCTAGTGAATATTCCTTACATTTGTACTATTAGGGTTTTTCGGGAAAGGATTCCATATAAATGGAAGGAAGAGAGAGGAAAGGGACGTGAAATTCATTCTTTTAAGAACAACACTTTGAAAAAGATTTATTCTTCACTCAATACAAGACTTTATTTTTCATTAAGATTCTTGCCAGATCCGAAGAATGAGGATCTATCATCCAATCATTTTCAGGTGGAAGTTTCCTTTGTTCCAATTTTTGTTGCTTAAATTATTCTCCTTAATTACATGACTGCCACCAGATTGACATTTATTGAATATCTTACATATTGTTATTGTTCTTGGTAGTTATAAGGCATCTATTGCAAGGAACATTATAGTTTTCATAAATGCTTTTCAACTACCTCTTTGATATCAAGATTTGAGGAAATTATTCTTAACTAAGATTAACCTATGTTTAATTAGAAGTAATTATTTGAACCGAGATTTATGTTTTTGGGTCAAATAATTTGGTGCCATATGTGGGGATTTTCTAGTTAAATTTTTAATTTTTTCTAGATCTACAAATAACACGGATCACTAACGTAAAAAAAGAAGAAGAGCAAGAACAAGATCTCCTTTCTTTGTGTACACAAATCTCAATATGGCAGGTAATAGAGAAGAAAGGACGAGAATAATAAACGACCTCCCAACCAACCTCATGAACGTCATCAATGAAAGTTATGAAATAACAGACGAAGACGCAATGCCCAATGCCTCCCCTAGATGAGATGGGTCACCTCCTCCTCACTGCAGCATCACAAAATTTGTTGGTAAGGGAGCCTCTACATACGTGGCGGAGGAGATGTCCCTAGATGTAAAAAAGCTCCTTGAGGCATGGCTAACTGACACGCTAACCAACGTCCTTCGCAAGCCCGCTCGAGACACGGCTATAGAAAATGCAAGGACTTGCGTTATACGACCAACATACGAGCAACATAACCAATTCCCTCCTCTTCCAACGACAAGTTTTACTCATAATGTTATTAATAATGTAGGTGATGACACTCTCGCAACCATTCTGAAAAGGATGGAGAAAATGAAGAATGAGAACAAAGCACTCCAGGACCAAATGAAAGAATACAAAGAAAGGGTCGACAAAATACCGGGCGACCCTAAGCATTTGCCGAAGAGAGATGCCGGCCGGTTCGTCGAGCAACCGTATAGTAATGATGCCGCTCCATATGCCATAGTAAAAACCTTTAAAATGCCGCCCTATCTCAGGATATATGATCGCACGACCGACCTTAAAGATCATGTGACTCACTACGTCATCGCCGTGAAAGGCAATGACCTTGCCAAAGAACAAGTATCTTCCATTTTGTTGAAAAAATTCGGGGAAATCCTCACAGTAGGAGTATTAACATGGTATTCTCAACTATCTGCGCGTCCCATAAAAACTTTTGAAGAGATGGCCGACAAGTTTGTAGTGGCCCATGCTGGGTCCAAGAAGGCCGAGGTGAGAGCGAACGACATATTTGCTATTAAGCAGTCTCCGGGAGAGGGATTGAGGGACTTCCTCGCCCTATTCAACAGAGTAAGGATGACCCTACCGAACGTATCGAAATGGATGTCGGTTGCAGCCTTTCAGAATAGGCTGAGCAGGGATGGTTCGAGGGCGACCGAAAATTTATTAAGTCGACTGATGAAGTACTCTCCAACTACGTGGGACGAAATACACAACGCATATTGTGCCGAGATCCGAGCAGATGAGGACGACCTCAATGGACTAGCTCATCGATTGAACTCGGTACAGGCCGAATCCAGAAAAAGATCAAAGAAATAATACCAGAAGAGATCTCGTAGCCCCACGATCTAACATGGAACGACACCAACCATACGTTAGAACAACCGTCATGCCCTCCGCCCGCTAGAAGAAGGCCCATCTAAACGAAGAACAGGGACTCACCGAAATGAAAAAGGTATGCCCCCTTTACTATCAGCATACAATTTTTGTGTGTCGCCTGCAAAAATAGTCTATGCTTTGGAGAAACTTAGACCGAAAGTAAAGTGGCCCCAAAAGATGAGGTCAGATCCGAGTATCGAAAAATTCGACGCTCTCTACGAGTTCCATCAAGAATGAGGGCACAAAATCGAGGACTGCATCCCCCTAAGGCAGGTGGTCGTAAACATGTTGCGATAAGGATACCTCAAAAAGTTGCTAAGCGACCGGGAAAGGACCAACTTCGCGAGAGGACACGAGCAACGCCAAAGACCACCAAAACCACCCCCACCAGCCCGTACCATCCACATGATCATCGACGACAATGATGACTCATCCATCAATAACGTAAAATCACCACTAACGGTATGACAGACTCGAAGAAACTTCGATAAGTCACACCAACGATTTGACCTTTCCTCATAATGATGCCCTCATTATTACCTTACCAATTTTAGATACCGATGTGAGATGCATTATGGTGGACGACAGGAGCGGCGCGTGCATTATCCATTCTCGAGTACTTGCACAAATGAAACTCGAAGATAAGATAGTGTCGCGTTGCATCACGCTAACTGGTTTTAACAATGCAGTTGAGTGGACATCGGGAGAAATAACACTCCTTGTTCTGGCCTGTGGCGTCACTCTGGAAACCACATTCCACATCATGGATCAAGACACATCGTACAATGCCATAGTAGGGCGACCATGGATACACACCATGAGAGCCGTCCCCTCCAGCTTATATTAGGTCATCAAATTTCCAACCCCGTGGGGAATATTCAGTATACAAGGGGAATAACGCACATCCCAAGAATGCTATCGCATCGCCCTAGACAGCTCGGCCACCCAACAAAAGAAAGATAAAGAAAATAAGGCATATCAATCAGCAGGGTCGAGGTTGGCATATAACGATAGCGGGGACGGCATCAGAGACCTGGATGTGGTCGAAACTTCAGGATCAACCATGGAAGACCTTGGCCCCATTCAATTAGACCCCAACAACCACAACAAGAAGGCTTACATCGGCTGTAAGCTTTAGTAGCCAGGTAAATTCCGTCAATTCTTAATTGATAACGCAGATTTGTTTGCTTTCAGTCATGCAGATATGCCAGGTATCTCAAAGGAAATCGCCACGCACAAACTGAACGTCGACCCATTCCACCCTCGGTAAGGCAAGTCTGGCGTAAGTTCAACTCCGCAATTAATAACGAGGTACGTGAAGAGGTGGAAAAACTATTGGAAAATGGCTCCATCAGGGAGTCGAAGTACCCCAAGTGGATAGCCAACGTGTTCATGGTGAAAAAGAAGAATGGGAAATGGCGGATGTGCGTGGATTTCATTGATTTGAACAAATCATGCCCCAAGGATTTGTTTCCATTCCCCCATATCGATGAAATCATCGATGCAATGACCAGGCACGAATTAATGAGTTTCTTGGACGCTTATTGAGGTTATAATCAAATGCTCATGGAAGAAGAGGATTAGGAGAAAACCACATTCATCACCCATCAGGGGATATACTGCTACAGGTTCATGCCATTCGAACAAAAGAATGCAGGGGCAACTTACCAAAGGTTGGTGACGAGGATGTTCAAAGATCAGCTCGGCAAAATGATAGAAGTCTATACAGATGACATGCTGGTCAAGTCTGAAAGGAAAGAAGATCACATCGACCATCTGAGAGAAATATTCAACATACTCAGACGGTACAGAATGAAACTGAACCCCAAAAAATATGCGTTCGGCGTGGCCTCAGGAATGTTTTTAGGTTTCCTGGTATCAAAACAAGGAATCAAGGTCAATCCTGATCAAATGAAAGCCATCGAAGGGATACCAGAACATTTGACCACCAAAAAGCAGGTTCAAAGGTTGATTGGCCGTATCGCCGCCCTATCAAGTTTCATTTCATGATCATCGGATAGGTATCACAGATTCTTTGGCGTACTTAAGAAGGATAATAGTCTCTAATGGACTTCTGAGTGCGTCCAAGCCCTGAAGATATTAAAGGCGTACTCTTCACCACAATTGCTCTCAAAATCGGAGCCAAGGGAACATCTTCTCATTTACCTCGTTGTATCCGAAGTAGTTGTGAGTGCAGTCCTGGTTTGAGAAAATAAAGGTACGCAATCCCTCGTCTATTATATTAGCAAAACACTAGTCAACGCCGAGATGAGGTACCCTCACCTCAAAAAACTGGCCATGTCCTTAGTCGTAGCTTCGCGAAAGCTTAGATTGTATTTCCAATTCCACCCCATCTCGGTCGTCACGAGTTTCCCCTTAAGAAGCATTTTGGATAAACTCGAGCTATCTGGAAGGTTGGCCAAATAGGCCATCGAACTGAGCAAGCAAGACATTACATACCAGCTGCGAACAACGATAAAGTCACAAGTGCTCGCCGACTTCGTCGCCGACTTCAGCACAAAAGTAATGCCCGAAGTTGAAAGAGAAGTGGCCCACAGTTCTACCCAAACACAAGACCTCTGGGTCTTGTACACTGATGGCGCGTCTAACGCGTCAGGGTCTGGACTAGGACTCGTACTCGAAGTCCTAACCGGCAAAGTGATTCGCCAGTCCATAAGGTGCCTAGATATGACTAACAACGAGGCCGTAATTGCAGGGTTAAGGCTAGCACTCAAGTATGGGACGAAACAGTTAAGACTACATTGCGATTCCTAACTCGTAGTCAACCAAGTCACATGTACTTTCCAAATCAAAGAACAAAGGTTACAAAAATATCAGACCGAAATTTGCAAGCTGCTGCCCGAGTTTGAAGAATGCCAACTCGACCAAATTCCATGAGCACAGAATGCTGAGGCAGATTGCCCCGCTAAGCTAGCTGCAATCATAAAAAGTATTACAATCAGAGATAGAAGCGTGGTCCACCTCCTCAACTCGTCGCTAGACCAAGTCGAGGTAAGAACCATAAACTTAACTTGGGAATGGCACAATCGTATTATTACATACTTGCAGGACGACATACTCCCAGATGATAAAAAAAGGCCAAGAAATTGAGAATGCAAGCGGCCAGGTATAGTATCATCCACAACGACCTGTATAAGAGAACTTACGGCGCCCCTCTGGCAAAATTCTTGGGCCCAAACTAAACTCAATGCATTCTTGAAGAGGTCCACGGGGGACATTATGGAGCTCACTCCGGCAATCGGGCCCTGGTCAGATGCCTCATATGGGCAGGATACTACTGACCCACCATAAAAAAGGAGGCCGCGGACTTCGTAAAAAGATGCGAGCAATGCCAAAAGTACTCCCCAATGATTCACCAGGCGGGTGATCACCTCCATTCGGTCACCGCACACTAGCCATTCATCAAATGGGGAATAGACATCCTGTGCCTCCTCCCGACAATACGAGGTAACGTACAATTTCTTTTGGTTTTAACTGACTACTTTTTTAAGTGGGCGGAAGCAGGAGCATTCGCCCAAATTCGGGAAAAGGAATTAATCACCTTTATATGGAGGAACATCATATGCCGGTTCGGCCTCCCCAAAGGGATCAGCTGCGACAACGGACCCCAATTCACGGGAAAGAAAACCATCAAGTTCTTTGAGAAATGACATATCAAAAGGATACTCTCGATGCCATATCACTCTGCAGGCAATGGGTAAGCAGAGTTCTCCAACAAGTCGATACTGAACATCATAAAGAAAAATCTGGAGGATGCCAAGGGAATGTGGCCGGAAGTATTACCAGAAGTACTATAGGCTTATCGAATAACTCCAAAAATGAGTACATGAGAGACACCTTACTCATTGGTCTATGGAACCGATGCAATAATACCAGTCGAGGTCGGAGAACCCAGCCTAAGGTACTCCCATGAAAGCGATACGAGCAACGACGAAAGCAGAGGGCAGGAGCTCGATGAAGTTGAAGAGAAAAGAGATATGGCATATATAAGAATGATTGCACAAAAAACAATAAGCTAAACGCTATTATAATAGGAAAGCAAAGGTCAAGCCGCTCAAAGTGGGGGACTACATGCTTAAAGCTAAAACACAAGCGAGCAAAGACCCACGAGAAGGCAAACTAGGAACGAATTGGAACGGCCCGTACAAGATCACGGCAAAGGCAAATAAAGGATCATTCCAACTAGAAACAATTAAAGGAAAGTTACTACCAAACTACTGGAATACTAGCCATCTCAAGTACTTCAACTTATAAAAGATAAAACGCCCCCCAAGTCGTACTCTTTTTTCCCTCACTTGAGTTTTGTCCTAGTTGGGTTTTATCAAGGAGGTTTTTAACGAGGCGACGAAGGGAACACTGTAAGTCAAAGTACGTGAGAACGATGCCATGACTACTAATTCATTGCTCGACCTTTCAAGTACTCTCCAGGTCAACTTATGAAGGGACTAGATAGATGGGGACTGGGACTAGAATGCCAATCGACGCCCAAAAAAACTTGTAAATTTCTCCAAATATGTAACCAAAGCAATAATGCCAAGATAATAAAATTCACGATCATCAGCACATCTTTCTAAAATGTAGGTTATGTTCGATCTTGTGCGAATTAACACCTACTAGCCCTCGACCATAATTAAACATAGGTTATGTTTGAGCTTGTTCGAATTAACACCTACTGGCCCTCAGCCATAACTAAACAAAGGTTATGTTCAACTTTGTTCAAATTAACACCTACTGGCCCTCGGCCATAATTAAACATAGGTTATATTCGACCTCGTTCGAATTAACACCTACTGGCCCTCGACCATAATATAGGTTATGTTCAACCCTGTTCGAACTAACACCTACTGATCCTTGGCCATAAATAAAATCAAGCTATAGCCGACCTAGCTCGAACTAACATGTACAGGCCCTTGGCCACAGTCTTGACAAAAGACCATGTTCGATCTTGCTCGAATAAACGCCTATAAACTTTTGGCCGTAACTCACTATTAAATGATCACGACCAATAAAAGAAACGGGGTCGATCAAATGATAGAATTAAAAAACACACAAATACAAAAACAAACCAAGAAGAGTAGTAGATTCAAACAATGAAGCTGGCATTTCATACTTGAAACATTCTTTTACAAAGTCTCATGAAGACGCCACCAACTACATGACAAAAGTTAACAAAAAAGAGAAGAAAATAAAAACTACTGGTCACCACCGTCAGGGCCTTCCGCACTTCCACCGTCCTGACTACCGACATCCTCGCCGCGTTGATTACCCCCACTTACACTGCCTACACCGTCAGGATAAGAGGTATCATACCAAGCATCCTCTTCAAGTTAGTCCACGATTCCATCATCTCCCTCTTCATCGCCCTCATGAGTAGCAGGATCATACCTGCAAAACAACTCGAGCTTCACGGGCTTTAACACGAACATCCTCGAGAGCGACCTTAGTAATAGATCCCGCCTTATAAAAATCTCGATATACATCTAATTGAGATTCGGCGTGAATCCATTTCTCATACGATGCCCGAGGAGCGTTGGGAAATTTCGAAGTATGGGACGAAGAGGGATGTGCAAGCAATTGAGCCTTCTCAGCTTCCAATGCGATCACTTGACCACGAAGGGAGGCGTTATTTTTCCCCAGCTCTACAAACCTCCCATCTAGTTGCTCCTCTATATCTTTCGTCACGGACCGATCATTCTCCCGCTTAGTCCGAAGGGTGTTGTTCGCTAGCTCAAACACCTCCAATTTCCTCTGAGCGTCCACAAGGAGAGATTGCGCCTTCTTGAGCTCGCTTTGTTTCTCAGCAACTTTACCCATAAGGCCCTACAACTGAAGATGACAATCTTCTAATTTCCTATGCAGCTCAACTACTTGTGCTTGAAGATCGCTACATTGGGCTTCCACGCCCTTGATGATTTCAAGCTCCTCCTACTTACTTCGCAACGTCCCTTCAAGGATACTGCACTTCTTGATGAATCTCACCAACTCGTCATTTTTCTCCTTCAATTCATTGCGAAGGGTCTGCAAATTGTCGCCTTCACCAAACTACCTGCAAAACTCCCNATGTTTGATCTTGCTCGAATAAACACCTACAAACTTTTGGCCATAACTCACCATTAAATGATCACGACCAATAAAAATAACGGGGTCGATCAAATGATAGAATTAAAAAACACACAAACACAAAAACAAACCCCAAGAAGAGTAGTAGATTCAAAAAATGAAGCTGGCATTTCATACTTGAAACATTCTTTTACAAAGTCTCATGAAGACGCCACCAACTACATGACAAAAGTTAACAAAAAAGAGAAGAAAATAAAAACTACTGGTCACCACCGTCAGGGCCTTCCGCACTTCCACCGTCCTGACTACCGACATCCTCGCCGCGTTGATTACCCCCACTTACACTGCCTACACCGTCAGGATAAGAGGTATCATACCAAGCATCCTCTTCAAGTTAGTCCACGATTCCATCATCTCCCTCTTCATCGCCCTCATGAGTAGCAGGATCATACCTGCAAAACAACTCGAGCTTCACGGGCTTTAACACGAACATCCTCGAGAGCGACCTTAGTAATAGATCCCGCCTTATAAAAATCTCGATATACATCTAATTGAGATTCGGCGTGAATCCATTTCTCATACGATGCCCGAGGAGCGTTGGGAAATTTCGAAGTATGGGACGAAGAGGGATGTGCAAGCAATTGAGCCTTCTCAGCTTCCAATGCGATCACTTGACCACGAAGGGAGGCGTTATTTTTCCCCAGCTCTACAAACCTCCCATCTAGTTGCTCCTCTATATCTTTCGTCACGGACCGATCATTCTCCCGCTTAGTCCGAAGGGTGTTGTTCGCTAGCTCAAACACCTCCAATTTCCTCTGAGCGTCCACAAGGAGAGATTGCGCCTTCTTGAGCTCGCTTTGTTTCTCAGCAACTTTACCCATAAGGCCCTACAACTGAAGATGACAATCTTCTAATTTCCTATGCAGCTCAACTACTTGTGCTTGAAGATCGCTACATTGGGCTTCCACGCCCTTGATGATTTCAAGCTCCTCCTACTTACTTCGCAACGTCCCTTCAAGGATACTGCACTTCTTGATGAATCTCACCAACTCGTCATTTTTCTCCTTCAATTCATTGCGAAGGGTCTGCAAATTGTCGCCTTCACCAAACTACCTGCAAAACTCCCGGGACATGCCGTAGTACTCCAAATATCTGCGTTGCAACCTCGCAAATATTTCCCTATGCCTCTCCTCCCTTCGAGCTCTCTCAATCTCCAATATCATCGTTTGCGACCAGAACAAGAAAAGAAATGAGTTAGAAACAAAATCAGGGATAAAAAAGAAAGAAAGAGAAAATAGAACGCCATAAACTCACTCTAAGGGCGAGACCAACAATACTCCTCGACAAAGTATCGTCGTTCAACTCTTTCAGAGTCTTACCCTCTATCTCGGAACAAAGGGGGCCGAGGTTGGGGACCACGTCCTCTGTGTTCTTCAACAGGTTGCGATCCATAGGTATCGCGATGGTCCTCGTGGACCCCTACAACCTTACCTCAAGTTGGGTGAAACCTTCCTCCATCATTCGAAGGTCGCCATCATCAATATTCGAGCGGTCTCATAGCCTTCCTCAATAACACCTTTTCCCCTTTTAATGTTAGGCAAGGAAGTATCATCGGCTGGTTGTGATGTCGACGACTCGTCTTGCCGCAATGTGTCTAAGACCCCGGTGGTCGGCTTTTTTGTATCCATCATCACGGGGGAAGGTGCATTGTCTTCGGCCTCCCCCAATCCTAGAATATCCGATACTAGTTCATCCTCATCTCCAATGACAATAGTCATCGTCTCGTGTAGTGAAAGATTACCTCCCTCTACGTCGACTTCGCGGGCGACCCCGTTATTAGTATTCACGTGCCTCCTCTTGTGTGGCATCAAGTCTTCTTCGCCGGTTGCCATCTCCTCCTTGTCTTCATCTATGAGATGGTATAATGAGGTGGTCGAAAGAGGAGTAGACCGAGACGTACCAACAAAAGGAGCTGAGGCACAAGCAGCGGTAGTAATAACCGAAGGGGGAACCAGGGCACGAGTCGAAGAAGGAGCAGAATCAGAGTCCTTGGAGTTTTTCCTCTTTCTGAACGCGGGGGTGGGGGCTCTCGATCTCATCGAAAACCTCTTGGCTGATGTTAAGGAAAATACAGAAAAGTGCGAAAATCAGCCGAAGAGAACCCAAAGAGAAAACTGATCAAGAAGTTGATAATGAAGATAACTTACCCGTCGGGGGAGGATGAGGGCCAAACCTTTTGACAAATCCCGGCCACTCGCATATCCCCACAATGTGAGGAAGAAGACGACCCACCTAGTCAGAAATATCATCGACCAGATGAAGAAGTGAGTGTGTAGCTTCACAAAAACTAGGGGAAGGTTAGAGTCATGGACAAACACAGTAAGAAATCAGATGGTCAGAAATAAATAAGTCACGGACTTACGAGTATGATTCAACATCGTCCCCCTGTGAGCTCGACCCCAGCCAACTCCGCGAACTTCATAAGCATCCTCAGGAGTTTGTAAACATATGACGCGAGCTGAGCTGGGCAAATGCCATAGTGGCGGCAGAACTCCTCTACAAGTGGAAAGATAGGAAAAGTATAGCCAACATGGAAGAGGTATGCATAGAAGTGCAGTACCTAGGGCGATGAAACTTTACCTCATCCCACCCAGCGGGGATCAACTCGACATGGTTAGGAATGCCGTATTTAGCCCTGACATCTATCAAACAGTCCTCTTTCATCAACGATTTGAAGGTTCCAGGGTCGACTTTGGGAAACTTCAAAAAGTCAGACCTAACATCGGGATTTTGAGGAACTATCTCCTCCACCGTTGGGAAGCCTTCATCCTCGGCGGTGGTGGTAGAGAAGTTCCTCGCATGAGGAGGAAAAACCATCGATAAAGTAACCGCATCGCTCCCCTCGCTGGATTTAGGAGATACGTTAGACATATTTCTACAAAAAAAGAGGCACCAAACAAAGAAGAATTAGAAACGGCGAGGATCGCTAGAACATGAAAGAAAGTTGCATATGAATGGGGGAAAGAGGAGAATATAGGGTTTCGATACGGGAATTCTGTAAACTTTGAAATCATATCCTCATACCTCTATTTATAACGATTCGAGCATCGGAACCGAAAAGTCACCTTATCATTATCTGGCACCGAAATTGAAGCGACAGATCTAATCATAAGTCACACCTAAAATGATGCAACGCCTTAGGAATGCACGTCATAATGATGCAAGATATCGTGACATAATCCTGAATCATGTGTAGTATGGTATCAAAAATTTGCGGCCCGCGAAGGGTAACGTTGGCCACTCCGCCTCAATCATTACGACTTACCAGCTCACCAAATTATTTTGACCGCAATGAATATAATTCGCTCATCAAGCCCGCCCAAGGCCGGTCTCAATAAGTGGATGGACTAACTGTATGGGTCAAAATCTACCTTTAGGATATTCAGGTCAAAATAACACTACGATAAGGATCCACAAATATCATTTAAAGATGGTCATGAAGTCACATTAGCCGAGGTCGAGGAGTGTAAGAAAGCCGTGGTCAAAGTAGCGATGAGGACCAAGATCGAGAAGTTGAGGAGAGTCACGGTCAAGTCATTAATGAGGATCATGGTCAAAGAGTCGATGAGGGTCATGGTCGAATACTAACGATAGAGCTGTAACGACTAGTTTTTAAAATGGAATCACGAAGGAAATATTCTACTGAATATTACTTACATTTATACTATTTTGAAAAAGATTTATTCTTCACTCAATACAAGACTTTACTTTTCATTAAGATTCTTGCTAGATCCTAGGAATCCTCGACGATTGAGGATCTGTCATCCATTCATTGTGTGGTGGAAGTTTCTTTTGTTCCACTTTTTGTTGCTTAAAGTATTCCCCTTAATTACATGACTGCCACCAGATTGACATTTATTGAATATCTTACGTATTGTTATTGTTCTTGGTAGTTATGAGGCATTTATTTCAAGGAATCATTATAGTTTTCATAAATGCGTTTTAACTACCTCTTTGATATCAAGATTTGAGAAAATTATTTTTAACTAAGATTAACCTATGTTTAATTAGAATTAATTATTTGAACCGAGATTTACGTTTTTGGGTCAAACAACCATAATTTGTAATTTTGTACTACTTAAAGTCAAAATAAAAATCTCATCGACTCCTAATTAAAAGTCTAGAAGAAAGTTTTAGACATATGACATAATATCATGCCAGACACAGATGACGACCTTAATTTAAAGATGTCAAATTCTCCAGCAATGAAATTCATTAATTTGTCTGTAACGACCCAAATGGTCGTTTCGAGAGTTGTAGCTCCATTTTCCCATTTACTGCTCTATTTGTGCTTTATAGTTGTTATATAACTTATCGGGTTAGTTGATTTGGGTCCAGAGAGATTTCAGAATGAATTGAGATACTTAGTCTCATAATGGAAAGCTTAAGTTGGAAAAGTTGATCAGATGTTGACTTATATGTAAACAACCTCAGATTTGAATTTTGATGGTTCCGTTAGCTCCGTTAGGTGATTTTGGACTTAGTGGCGCGTCTAAATTGTGATTTGGAGGTCCGTAGTAGAATTAGGCTTGAAATGGCGAAAGTTGGAATTGTGGAAAGTTTGACCGGGAGTGGACTTTTGATATTGGGGCCGGATTCCGATTCCGGAAGTTGGAGTAGGTTCGTGGTGTCATTTGTGACTTCTGTGCAAAATTTGAGGTCAATCAGACTAGATTTGATAGGTTTTGACGTCGTTTGTAGAATTTGAAAATTTCAAAGTTCATTAGGCTTGAATCCATACGCAATTCATGTTTTTGATATTGTTTGAGGTGATTTGAGGGTTTGACTAAGTTCGTATCGTGTTTTGGGATTTGATGGTATGTTTGGTTGAGGTCCCGAGGGCCTCGGGTGTGTTCGGATGGTTGGCGGATCATTTTTGGGACTTGGCTTGATGGCTGAAGACTGCTGGTGTAATTGTTCTGGTTTCCTCTTACGCGTTCGCGAGAGTGGTCTCGCGTTCGCGAAGGGCATATGGTAGCTGAGGAAGATTTGTCCTTTGCGTTCGCGAAGAAGAGGATGCATTTATGAAGGTTTGGACTGAGAATGCATCGTGAACGCGAGATGGAGGACGTGTTCGCGAAGAAGAAAAGAGGCAGCTGGGGACCCTGTGCTAATGGTCTACGCGTTCACAGGGTTGAGGCCGCGTTCGCGATGAGAGGGGTCAGTGAAGGTTCGCGTTTGCGAGTGGTGGATCGCGTTCGTGTAGAAGGGATATTTTGTCAGAGGCATCTTGTGCTTCGCGAACGCGAGGGTCCTTCCGCGTTCGTGAAGGAGGCATACCTGCACAAAATAAAAGATTCAAAATCGAGGGTTTCGAGTTCATATCACAACATTGATTTGGGAGCTCGGTAGAAGGTGAA
>AWOL01S0175810.1:0-12064 GCA_000715115.1 Nicotiana otophora
TATTTCCTTGATATACAACTGAGCATATTGTTCCGCTGTGTCGATAGATTTAACTAGCAAGAAGTGTGTTGATTTCGTGAGTCTATCCACGATCATCCAAATTGAGTCAAACTTGCGCAGAGTGTATGGTAATCCTACCACAAAATCCATATTAATCATCTCCCATTTCAATATTGGAATTTCTATGTTCTGTGCCAACCCACCAGGCGGATGATGTTCTGCCTTCACTTGCTGATAGTTTGGACACCTTGCCACAAAGTCCGCCACATTCATTTTCATTTCATTCCACCAATAGACTTCCTTGAGGTTGTGATACATCTTCGTAGAACCTGGATGTATGGAATACCTAGAAGCATGAGCTTTAGTAATGATTCTTTCCCGGAGACCATCTACATTCGGAACACATAGTCTCCCTTAGTACCTTAATGTACCATCATCCATGCTAAGAGAAAAAGCCGTAGTCTTATGCTTTTGAATCCCCTCCTTCAATTGCACCAAAAAATGGATCGTTGTATTGCTTCTCTTTGACATCCACAACAAGCGATGATTCGGCCCTATTTTGCACAGTTACCCCTCCTTCATTAGAGTCCATAAGACGAACTCCCAAACTAGCCAATTTATAGACTTCCTTGGCCAATGGCCTTTGACATACCTCAAAGTGTGCTCAACTACCCATAGATTTCTGGCTAAGAGCATCCGCCACAACATTGTCTTTCCCCGGGTGATATAGAATATCGATGTCGTAATCCTTGAGTAACTCAAGCGATCTTCTATACCTCAGATTCAGATCCTTTTATTTGAAAATATATTGAAGACTCTTGTGGTCCGTGAATACATCCATATGGACCCCATACAAATAGTGACGCCAAAGTTTCAATGAAAAAAACCACCGCCGTAAGTTCTATGTCATGTGTTGGATAATTCTTTTCATGATTCTTTAGTTGCCTAGAAGAATATGCTATAACTTTGCCGTGTTTCATTAACACACACCCAAGCCCAATTCTTGAAGCATCACAATATATCGCAAATTCATCTGTACCCTCTGGCAAGGTCAAGACCGGTGCTGTAGTCAATCTCGATTTCAACTTCTGGAAGATTCTTTCACAGACATTGGACAATTGGAACTTAATTGCTTTCTGAGTCAATTTAGTCAATGGAGAGGCAAGAGTAGAGAACGCCTCCATAAACTTCCTGTAATACACTGCTATGCCCAAGAAACTGCGAATCCCGGTGGGCGTTGTAGGTCTAGGCCAATTCTTTACTGCTGAAATCTTTTGAGGACCAACCTTGATTCCTTCTCTAGAGACAATATGACCCAAGAATGTGACAGATGCAAGCCAAATTCACACTTTGAAAATTTCATATACAATTGGTGCTGATGAAGAGTCTGCAATACTGCCCTGAGATGATCGGCATGGTCCTCCCAACCTCGTGAATACACAAGAATATCGTCAATGAACAATATCACAAAGGAGTAGAGGAAACTCTTGAAAACCCGATTCATAAGACCCATGAAAGTAGCTGGGGAATTTGTTAGCCCAAATGACATCACCAGAAATTCAAAATGCCCATACCGGGTCCTTAAAGCCGTTCTCAGAATATCCTGCTCCCTAATCTTCAATTGGTGATACTCGGATCGTAAATCAGTTTTGGAGAAGTATTTAGCACCCTGTAACTGATCAAACAAATCATCTATTCTTGGTAGTGGATATTTGTTTTTGATTGTGCCTTTGTTGAGCTGTCAGTAGTCAATGAACATCCTCAGTGATCCATCTTTCTTCCTCACGAAGAGAACCGGTGCGCCCCATGGTGACACACTTGGTCGGATGAAACCCTTCTCTAACAAATCCATCAATTGTTCCTTTAGTTCCTTCAATTCTGCTGGTGCCATTCTGTAGGGTGGAATAGATATAGGCTATGCGCAGGGCATCACATCAATCCCAAAATTAATCTCCCTGTCTGGCGGAATCCCAAGGAGCTCATTAGGAAAGACCTCCAAATATTCTTTCACAACTGGCAGTGACTCGAGTGTAGGTTCCTCAACATAGGTGTCCGTAACCCGGACCAAGTTATAGATACACCCCTTGTTAATCATCTTTGTGGCCTTAAGGTAAGAAATAAACCTATCCTTTCGGCATTACATTATCCCCCTTCCACTCAACAACTGGCTCACATGGAAACTCAAACCTTACAATTCTAGTTCGCCAGTCGAGCTTAGCAAAATAGGAATAAAGCCAATCCATACCCAATTCAATGAGATCGGCCACAATGTCCCGACCACGTACCATGACAACACAACCCCTATAAACGCGTGCGGCCACAATAGACTCATCAACCAGAGTAGATACTGAGAACGGCTCAGGAAGCTGTTCCGGTTCTATCCCAAATTCCAGGGCAACATAAGGGGTAAAATAGGACAAGGTGGAACCGGGATCAATAAGAGCATATACCTCATGAGTTTGGACAGTCAATATACATCTGACGACTTCAGGAGAAGCCTTTGCACTCTTGCGACTACTCATAGCATAGAAACATTTGGGTCCTCCTGAACTCTATGCACCACCCCTAGCTGCACCACGCCCTGCTGGTGCTGGTGGGCCTCGAGCTGGAGGGGGTGCTTAAGATGTAGGAGCTGCAGAACTGGATTGTTGTATTGTGCCCCTGCCCGCACCCTGGCGGGATGAACGACAGTCCCTCTAAATATGACCCCTAAATCCACACCCATAACATATGGGTAAGTCCATGTAGCAAATCCCCAAGTGCATCTTCCCATAGTTAGGGCATGGGGGCCTCCACTGCTACGGGAACGTCCCTCCTGATCGGCCCTGATGGTGGGGTCCCCTGCTGCTCTGATTGGGCCTGAAGCGACTCGCCTACTACTGACTGTGCCCCATTGGCGGTGTAGTGGCCGAAGACTGAGCATGAGAATGGGTTGGCCCTGATGACCCTCCCTTGAAAGCTGATCTCCCCCCACCAAATGACTCCGCAAAGTTGCCGGCGGACCGTGGCTTGCTGGTACCCTCTTGCTCCCTCCTATTCTTCAACTTGCGATCCTCTATAGCTTGAGCAAATGCTACCATTTTCCCATAGTTCATGTCTGAATTCAAGGCAATTGTAGCGGCCTCATTGATAACCAAGGGGCTAAGGCCCTGTATAAACCGGCGCACTCTAACCTTCATACTAGGCAACATGAGAATGCCATATTTTTACAAGCGCACGAACTGCATGTGATACTCCCACACACTCCTACTCCCTTGCTTAAGATTCTCAAACTCCGTGGCACGGGCTGCCCTAGTCTCGGAAGGCAAGAAATGGTCTATAAAGGCATAATTAAACTCACTCCATCTCACTGGAGGGCTCCCCTCCTCCCGAGAGTCCTCCCACAGCTCAAACCAAGAATAGGCCACTCCTTTTAGGCGGTAGGCGGCCAACTCCACTGCCTCCGTCTCACTAGCGCGCATAACCCATAGAGTCTTATGCATCTCATCAATAACGTCCTATGGGTCCTCCTCAGGATTAGCACCCATGAACACTGGACGATCTAACTAATGAAATCTGTTCACCCTGGAACCACTAGAATCCCTTTGCTGGCTAGAGGATGTAGGTGCAACATTCGACCTTAGGGCCTAAGAAGCCACTAAGCCTTAACATTTCTAACACATATTCCACATTTTGAATACNTGCTGATGAAGAGTCTGCAATACTGCCCTGAGATGATCGGCATGGTCCTCCCAACCTCGTGAATACACAAGAATATCGTCAATGAACAATATCACAAAGGAGTAGAGGAAACTCTTGAAAACCCGATTCATAAGACCCATGAAAGTAGCTGGGGAATTTGTTAGCCCAAATGACATCACCAGAAATTCAAAATGCCCATACCGGGTCCTTAAAGCCGTTCTCAGAATATCCTGCTCCCTAATCTTCAATTGGTGATACTCGGATCGTAAATCAGTTTTGGAGAAGTATTTAGCACCCTGTAACTGATCAAACAAATCATCTATTCTTGGTAGTGGATATTTGTTTTTGATTGTGCCTTTGTTGAGCTGTCAGTAGTCAATGAACATCCTCAGTGATCCATCTTTCTTCCTCACGAAGAGAACCGGTGCGCCCCATGGTGACACACTTGGTCGGATGAAACCCTTCTCTAACAAATCCATCAATTGTTCCTTTAGTTCCTTCAATTCTGCTGGTGCCATTCTGTAGGGTGGAATAGATATAGGCTATGCGCAGGGCATCACATCAATCCCAAAATTAATCTCCCTGTCTGGCGGAATCCCAAGGAGCTCATTAGGAAAGACCTCCAAATATTCTTTCACAACTGGCAGTGACTCGAGTGTAGGTTCCTCAACATAGGTGTCCGTAACCCGGACCAAGTGATAGATACACCCCTTGTTAATCATCTTTGTGGCCTTAAGGTAAGAAATAAACCTATCCTTTCGGCATTACATTATCCCCCTTCCACTCAACAACTGGCTCACATGGAAACTCAAACCTTACAATTCTAGTTCGCCAGTCGAGCTTAGCAAAATAGGAATAAAGCCAATCCATACCCAATTCAATGAGATCGGCCACAATGTCCCGACCACGTACCATGACAACACAACCCCTATAAACGCGTGCGGCCACAATAGACTCATCAACCAGAGTAGATACTGAGAACGGCTCAGGAAGCTGTTCCGGTTCTATCCCAAATTCCAGGGCAACATAAGGGGTAAAATAGGACAAGGTGGAACCGGGATCAATAAGAGCATATACCTCATGAGTTTGGACAGTCAATATACATCTGACGACTTCAGGAGAAGCCTTTGCACTCTTGCGACTACTCATAGCATAGAAACATTTGGGTCCTCCTGAACTCTATGCACCACCCCTAGCTGCACCACGCCCTGCTGGTGCTGGTGGGCCTCGAGCTGGAGGGGGTGCTTAAGATGTAGGAGCTGCAGAACTGGATTGTTGTGTTGTGCCCCTGCCCGCACCCTGGCGGGATGAACGACAGTCCCTCTAAATATGACCCCTAAATCCNTGGCCATGAACTGAGCCCCTCGATCGGAAATGATAGAAACTGGAGTGCCATGTAGCCTGACTATTTCCTTGATATACAACTGAGCATATTGTTCCGCTGTGTCGATAGATTTAACTAGCAAGAAGTGTGTTGATTTCGTGAGTCTATCCACGATCATCCAAATTGAGTCAAACTTGCGCAGAGTGTATGGTAATCCTACCACAAAATCCATATTAATCATCTCCCATTTCAATATTGGAATTTCTATGTTCTGTGCCAACCCACCAGGCGGATGATGTTCTGCCTTCACTTGCTGATAGTTTGGACACCTTGCCACAAAGTCCGCCACATTCATTTTCATTTCATTCCACCAATAGACTTCCTTGAGGTTGTGATACATCTTCGTAGAACCTGGATGTATGGAATACCTAGAAGCATGAGCTTTAGTAATGATTCTTTCCCGGAGACCATCTACATTCGGAACACATAGTCTCCCTTAGTACCTTAATGTACCATCATCCATGCTAAGAGAAAAAGCCGTAGTCTTATGCTTTTGAATCCCCTCCTTCAATTGCACCAAAAAATGGATCGTTGTATTGCTTCTCTTTGACATCCACAACAAGCGATGATTCGGCCCTATTTTGCACAGTTACCCCTCCTTCATTAGAGTCCATAAGACGAACTCCCAAACTAGCCAATTTATAGACTTCCTTGGCCAATGGCCTTTGACATACCTCAAAGTGTGCTCAACTACCCATAGATTTCTGGCTAAGAGCATCCGCCACAACATTGTCTTTCCCCGGGTGATATAGAATATCGATGTCGTAATCCTTGAGTAACTCAAGCGATCTTCTATACCTCAGATTCAGATCCTTTTGTTTGAAAATATATTGAAGACTCTTGTGGTCCGTGAATACATCCATATGGACCCCATACAAATAGTGACGCCAAAGTTTCAATGAAAAAAACCACCGCCGTAAGTTCTATGTCATGTGTTGGATAATTCTTTTCATGATTCTTTAGTTGCCTAGAAGAATATGCTATAACTTTGCCGTGTTTCATTAACACACACCCAAGCCCAATTCTTGAAGCATCACAATATATCGCAAATTCATCTGTACCCTCTGGCAAGGTCAAGACCGGTGCTGTAGTCAATCTCGATTTCAACTTCTGGAAGATTCTTTCACAGACATTGGACAATTGGAACTTAATTGCTTTCTGAGTCAATTTAGTCAATGGAGAGGCAAGAGTAGAGAACGCCTCCATAAACTTCCTGTAATACACTGCTATGCCCAAGAAACTGCGAATCCCGGTGGGCGTTGTAGGTCTAGGCCAATTCTTTACTGCTGAAATCTTTTGAGGACCAACCTTGATTCCTTCTCTAGAGACAATATGACCCAAGAATGTGACAGATGCAAGCCAAATTCACACTTTGAAAATTTCATATACAATTGGTGCTGATGAAGAGTCTGCAATACTGCCCTGAGATGATCGGCATGGTCCTCCCAACCTCGTGAATACACAAGAATATCGTCAATGAACAATATCACAAAGGAGTAGAGGAAACTCTTGAAAACCCGATTCATAAGACCCATGAAAGTAGCTGGGGAATTTGTTAGCCCAAATGACATCACCAGAAATTCAAAATGCCCATACCGGGTCCTTAAAGCCGTTCTCAGAATATCCTGCTCCCTAATCTTCAATTGGTGATACTCGGATCGTAAATCAGTTTTGGAGAAGTATTTAGCACCCTGTAACTGATCAAACAAATCATCTATTCTTGGTAGTGGATATTTGTTTTTGATTGTGCCTTTGTTGAGCTGTCAGTAGTCAATACACATCCTCAGTGATCCATCTTTCTTCCTCACGAAGAGAACCGGTGCGCCCCATGGTGACACACTTGGTCGGATGAAACCCTTCTCTAACAAATCCATCAATTGTTCCTTTAGTTCCTTCAATTCTGCTGGTGCCATTCTGTAGGGTGGAATAGATATAGGCTATGCGCAGGGCATCACATCAATCCCAAAATTAATCTCCCTGTCTGGCGGAATCCCAAGGAGCTCATTAGGAAAGACCTCCAAATATTCTTTCAAAACTGGCAGTGACTCGAGTGTAGGTTCCTCAACATAGGTGTCCGTAACCCGGACCAAGTGATAGATACACCCCTTGTTAATCATCTTTGTGGCCTTAAGGTAAGAAATAAACCTATCCTTTCGGCATTACATTATCCCCCTTCCACTCAACAACTGGCTCACATGGAAACTCAAACCTTACAATTCTAGTTCGCCAGTCGAGCTTAGCAAAATAGGAATAAAGCCAATCCATACCCAATTCAATGAGATCGGCCACAATGTCCCGACCACGTACCATGACAACACAACCCCTATAAACGCGTGCGGCCACAATAGACTCATCAACCAGAGTAGATACTGAGAACGGCTCAGGAAGCTGTTCCGGTTCTATCCCAAATTCCAGGGCAACATAAGGGGTAAAATAGGACAAGGTGGAACCGGGATCAATAAGAGCATATACCTCATGAGTTTGGACAGTCAATATACATCTGACGACTTCAGGAGAAGCCTTTGCACTCTTGCGACTACTCATAGCATAGAAACATTTGGGTCCTCCTGAACTCTATGCACCACCCCTAGCTGCACCACGCCCTGCTGGTGCTGGTGGGCCTCGAGCTGGAGGGGGTGCTTAAGATGTAGGAGCTGCAGAACTGGATTGTTGTATTGTGCCCCTGCCCGCACCCTGGCGGGATGAACGACAGTCCCTCTAAATATGACCCCTAAATCCACACCCATAACATATGGGTAAGTCCATGTAGCAAATCCCCAAGTGCATCTTCCCATAGTTAGGGCATGGGGGCCTCCACTGCTACGGGAACGTCCCTCCTGATCGGCCCTGATGGTGGGGTCCCCTGCTGCTCTGATTGGGCCTGAAGCGACTCGCCTACTACTGACTGTGCCCCATTGGCGGTGTAGTGGCCGAAGACTGAGCATGAGAATGGGTTGGCCCTGATGACCCTCCCTTGAAAGCTGATCTCCCCCCACCAAATGACTCCGCAAAGTTGCCGGCGGACCGTGGCTTGCTGGTACCCTCTTGCTCCCTCCTATTCTTCAACTTGCGATCCTCTATAGCTTGAGCAAATGCTACCATTTTCCCATAGTTCATGTCTGAATTCAAGGCAATTGTAGCGGCCTCATTGATAACCAAGGGGCTAAGGCCCTGTATAAACCGGCGCACTCTAACCTTCATACTAGGCAACATGAGAATGCCATATTTTTACAAGCGCACGAACTGCATGTGATACTCCCACACACTCCTACTCCCTTGCTTAAGATTCTCAAACTCCGTGGCACGGGCTGCCCTAGTCTCGGAAGGCAAGAAATGGTCTATAAAGGCATAATTAAACTCACTCCATCTCACTGGAGGGCTCCCCTCCTCCCGAGAGTCCTCCCACAGCTCAAACCAAGAATAGGCCACTCCTTTTAGGCGGTAGGCGGCCAACTCCACTGCCTCCGTCTCACTAGCGCGCATAACCCATAGAGTCTTATGCATCTCATCAATAACGTCCTATGGGTCCTCCTCAGGATTAGCACCCATGAACACTGGACGATCTAACTAATGAAATCTGTTCACCCTGGAACCACTAGAATCCCTTTGCTGGCTAGAGGATGTAGGTGCAACATTCGACCTTAGGGCCTAAGAAGCCACTAAGCCTTAACATTTCTAACACATATTCCACATTTTGAATACATCCTCAATGGCAATATGACATGATGAAGCATTTAGAATAAATATTGAACTTACATCCTTCAACACAAACACGTTAGAAATCGCCAATCCTATAATGATCAAGGGCTTACTCCAATTACATGATCACTGTGGGGTTCAATTATAAGAAGAAGGGGGTTTAGACAACATACCTCAATTGAGCCTCTTAAAACTCTAAGATGTTCCAGAATATTAGCCACTTCAATCTATTTTAGCAATATAACAAAATTAAACCAAAATTAGGAAGATGAACATGGTTTTAGCTCATTTGAGAATACCATCAATCACTAGGTGTGCATCAATGTTTTAAGGATATTTTGTGGAAGATTCCATCATTTCCCAACCCACTCTATACCATTATTAGCTCTGATGGTGTGTCTGCGGGTCCCTTCCTCTCAACGTCTGAAAGAACACTCTAATGGCAAGTCGGGCTAATTCTAATATAGGGATAGAAAAGGAATTGGCAAGGGCAAGGTCCGATCGGAAATAGGATAAATAATGGAAAAAGTCCCTCTCCGATAATAGGACTTGAAGGCTTTAGCTNGTTTAGCTATGCAATCCTGCCACTACGCTCCTTTTTTACAGAATTAATGGTCAGAAACTTTCCTTACTTAATCTCTTTCGAGATAAAGGTTCTTACAGAGATGAAGGAACCCATCTCACATAAAATAGTTAGAAAGCTCACGCTCCATTAAGTGTATATATTGAGATCCAGTAGAAGTGGGAGTGCCGCAAGGCTCTTGAGTTAAATGATGCTCAGGATTGAGGAAGTGGTCTTATTGGCATTCGGAATGGAGTCTGTCCCGAAGGAATCTCATCTCTCTTCCAATAGAACAGGAAGTCTCAAGCCAGTAGCACGATAGCAGTCCATTCAATCCATTCAGTCAAGCCTTTCCAGGTCATCTTGAAAAAGGATGGATAAACTTTATCGAAAAAGGTTAGGAAAGCAGGTGCTCTTATTGGACGTCACGGGGGAANGTTGGCATTCAGAATAGAGTCTGTCTCGAAGGAATCTCATCTCTCTTCCAATGAACAGGAAGTCTCAAGCTAGTAGCACGATAACAGTCCATTCAATCCATTCAGTCAAGCCTTTCCAGGTCATCTTGATAAAGGATGTATAAACGTTATCAAAAAAGGTTAGGAAAGCAGGTGCTCTTATTGGACGTCATGGGAGAAATCCCTATGGCTGAGAGGGTCATACCCTTCCGAGCTATGGATCATACCAATGGGGCCTTAAAACAAAATGAAATATTGGAAAAATGATTCATTCCCCTTTCTAAGAGGAGTAGGATCTTTGGTTGATATGCCCTTTCCCCTCCTTTCTTCGTAGATTATTAACCCCGGGATACCTATACCAAAAGTTCAGTGTGCAATTTGCATGAAATCTATTTTTCAACTTCAAACTACTAACTGAGGTTCCATAAATCCACAGCCAGAAAAATAAATTGTTTTTTTTGGTTTTTTCTGGAAAGTATTTTCTTATATTAAATTTTGTATTGGACAAGAAAGGAATTCCCCTTGTGTATGGGCGCCTCAAAAGGGTATAGTACTCGATTCCATTACATGCATCGGGGGCAATCAGAAAAGCCAGTATTTCTTGAAAACCTGACTATAATGCTACCGATAATTGTACTAATCCAACCGCATGTGTTTTTCTCCTACCAAAAGGAAAGAAAAAAGAAAAAGGATTTCCCCTTTGCTTTGACAACGAAATTCTGCCCCCAGTCCCCTTCATAAAATTCATAAAAAGGGAGAGATTTATTGATATACTTATTGGATACATCGGGACTGATGGGGCTCAAACCCGCAGCTTTCGCCTTGACGGGGTGGTGCTCTGACCAATTGAACTACAATCCCAGGGAAATACAAAATCTAGCAGAAAATTTGATTTTTTTAATCTCCGGATCGGGTATTTCTAAAGTACAAAGGGGGTTATATCATCTCATGGCAGATTGGTGAACTATTGGGCCGAGCTAAATTTGAACCAGTGTAGATATATTGCCAACGAATTTATAGTCCGTCCCTATTAACCGCTCGAGCATCGACCCAGGAAGAATCAATTTTAGACTTATTGGTAATCCATGATCAACTTCCTTTTGAAGTACCCTACCCAGGGGAATTCGAATCCCCACTGCCTCCTTGAAAGAGAGATGCCCTAAACCACTAGACAATGGGGGCCTGCTTGACCAATCGCCATCATACTATGACCAAAGTGTAATAACTCGGCAGGTCGTTTTGAGTATTATAACCCTGTTCCCCAATTTACTGCTCAATTTATGCCTTACAAGTGATTTATGACTTATCGGGTGAGTTTCGGACCATTTATAGGCCATTTTTAATTACTGGTTTCTTCCTACAGAGGTGTGCATCGCGATCGCGAAAATTTGGTCACGTTCGCGAAAAACAAACAGCATTTTTGGGCCTTGTGAATCGCGATCGCATAAGCTCTTTCGCGATTGCGTAGAACAAATCTCTGCTGCACTGACCCAAATTTGGAAGCCTATATCTCATAATCTATAATGAATTTAGAGATTATCAAAAACTGAAAGTTGTAGCACATGATGTCTAGTTTTCATAAAGGTAAACCATTTGTGATTTGGAGTTGTGTACAAAACGTTATGGTGGATACACTATAGGGTGTCTGGGAAGAGTTTGTAAATCTCTATTGCACATGGCTTACTTTGGAAGCTTATATATAGATATATATAAAGAATTGGTAGATGAGCAACAAATGAAAGTTATAGATCTCGGTGTCTAGTTTTCATAAAGTTAAACCATTTGCCATTTGGAGTCTTGTACAAATGTATATGATCATTATACTAGAGGTTGTCTGGAAGAGTTGAGGGAGTTTGTTCTTCGCGATCGCGATTGGTTTTCCGCGATCGCGAAGAGCAATTTTGGGGCTGAAAAATTTTATGCTTCGCGATCGTTAAGCATTTTCTGCGATCACGAAGATTAAATGCCTGGACAAAAGATATATTTTGAGGTTTCGGCCATTTTAACACATTTGGAGCTATGAAGCTCGGATTGAAGAGATGTTTTATGCGATTTTCACCATATGGATTGAGGTAAGTGTTCTATATCCGAAATTGATTATACTTCATAACTATATGATTATATTCATTATTTATTTCTGATTTAAATGGAAGAAAATCAATATTTTTGCAAAATCTTCCACAAATAAAAATATACGATTTCGAGGTCGAGTTGTTATCAAAATTTGATAAAACTGGTATGGTTGAACTCGTATCGGAATGGGTGTTTGGATTTTGTAACTTT
>AWOL01S0175818.1:0-12881 GCA_000715115.1 Nicotiana otophora
GAATAATATATCAGTTTCTCTCTATACTTGTCTTTACTTTACTGTATTTATTTTATAACAACAATTTGTTTTTTTGGTGGACAAACGTTCATTTTCGGAATGCAATTTCATATTTTACATATTTTTTATTTATTTATGTTTTTTCCAACATATTCTGAAAATGGCCACGACCCGACACAAGCTGCGGCCCATATCGTACCATTTATAAAGTTACACGATTAGGGTTTTTTCCGCCATCTCAGTACCCAACAACTCTTCTTGCTGCTGCTGTAATATCTTCCAGTGGAAGCGCCATGGTATCTATCTATCAGCCATTTCCGTTTCATGAGTATTAATGTTTAATCATATGTATATATGTGCCAAAAAAATATGTATATATGTGACTTTTAAATTAATAGCATTTTTGGTTTTGCAGGCTTCAGAGAAGAAATTGAGCAACCCCATGAGAGAAATTAAGGTCCAGAAACTCGTCCTCAACATCTCCGTCGGTGAGAGCGGAGATCGTCTCACCAGAGCAGCTAAGGTGTGACCCCTTTTTCGTAATTTCTCTCTTTTTTTTAATTATTATATTGAAACTAAAATTGGGTCTACTTCCGTTTTGATGTTTAAGGTCTTGGAGCAGCTTAGCGGCCAATCCCCTGTTTTCTCCAAGGGTAAAGATCTTGAATATTTATCTAATTGGCACATTTTTATTAAGTACATTGTCGGTTCTTGGAAATTTTAGCTCTACGCGAAGAACATGTTGCTGGTCCGCGAATTTGTTTTAATTTAGCATTAATTTTTAATCAGTTTTAGTTTAAATGTTGAATAGAAAGAAACGGATGCAAAAATTCATGTAACCTAACCCAATTAGTTTTTGCATTGTGGCTTAGTTGGTTGATTGACTAATGTCAGTTCAGATGTCGGGTAATGGGGAATACATGTTTAATTCGACCTATATGCATGTAGACAATGCCCTTTTTTTTCTGCAGTTAGACTAGACCTTGAACAACTACTAGCTTATTTGGTTGATTTTTTTTGTAATTATACTGGATATGTTTCTTTTAGCTACAAGACATGCGAATAATTTTTGGTAGATGTTGGTTGAAGCCAGTGTTACTCACAATTTTATATTGTGACGTATTATGGATAACTAACTAGTGTCCTGCTATTGTTCATACATTGATACTGGTAAAATAGCTGGTGAATGGAATTTCCAGTGATTTGTTTTGTTACTTTTTTTACAGACTCTTTAACTGATGTTATATTTATCTCAGATTTCCCCTGCTTTATCAAGAAAACTATTTAATCTCACGTGCTTGCTTGGTTCTCATTAACAGCAAGGTATACTGTGCGGTCTTTCGGAATCAGGCGTAATGAAAAGATAGCTTGCTATGTAACTGTCAGAGGGGAGAAAGCTATGCAGCTACTTGAGAGTGGATTGAAAGTTAAGGAATATGAGTTGTTGAGAAGGAACTTCAGTGAGACGGGCTGCTTTGGGTTTGGTATTCAGGAGCACATTGATCTTGGAATTAAGTAAGGATCATCTTGTAGTATCTCTCTATAGCTTTCACGATTTACATATTTAGCTGCTGTTGCTTATGAGGTGGTCTGTAGCTGGTCTTCCTTTTCAGTGTAAAAGAAGAATATTGTTGTTAACTCTTTTGTCTGAACTGCATATAAATGGAACTAGACTATTGAGAAACAATTCTTCTCATATTGCTCTCTTGTTTCTTCCGTATGGTTGCTGTGGTCTTATTATATTAACCTTGAAGCTTATGCATCTGCAACTTCATATCTATAAAATGTCTTTCCGCTTCTTAAGTTTTGTCATCTGTTTTACAGATATGATCCTTCAACTGGTATTTATGGCATGGACTTCTATGTTGTATTGGAGCGTCCTGGATACCGTGTTGCCCGTCGCCGCAGGTGCAAGTCTCGAGTTGGGATTCAGCACAGAGTCACAAAGGAGGATTCGATGAAGTGGTTCCAGGTCAAATATGAAGGTGTTATCCTTAACAAGTCCTCAAACATTCAGTGATAAGCTTATAAAGCCAACTTCTGGATCAGTCTGTCTCTCAAGTTTATGTTTATGTATTTTGTAGACCTGCATCTATATCACTCGTAGAGGAAAGTTTTGGAGAATTTCTAGTAGTGGCGTATGAGGATGTTTTAGTTCTCATTTTGGCTATCAGATCAATTCCATCTTTTTTGGTCATTTTCTTTTGTTCCAATTAAATCAGAATCATTCAACTCCACAATCTAGTACAATAGACGCTTTGAATAACTGATTTGTTTGCTATTGTGGTCACAAATTAATCCACTGTTTAAGCGTTGTTTTTTTGGCGTGCAATACAACCAAGTATATATCAATGCTGTTATTGTTACTCGGGACCGAGCCTTTTACTATTCCAGGTCTGGTTTTTTTTTTATGTGCTGTACTAATGAAGCAGTTTGTTGAGGGCGGCATTGGGAACACAGCTTGATATAGTTAGATCTCTCAATCAGTATATGCCTGTTTGTCCACTCAGTTTTAATGCAATATTTGAAGCCTGTGAATCCGTAGGTTGCATAGATATCAATTAAGGTAACTGGTAGTCTGGTACTAGTAAGTATTTTCAAATCAGATGCTGGGATTGACTTACCCGAGAAGTTCCTGCACGGACGGCTCTGTCTCAACGTAAAAGCTTGATATGGATGCATGATTGCATTCTCAAGTCTTAGAAATGCGATGGACCTAAAATGGGCGGCTTAAATATATCAGGTTAAAAGTAAACAAAAGATGCTCAGCGGAATGGGACGAGTTAAAAAATTTTACCGAATTAAGGGCTTCATCTGTGCCGCCTCATTTGAGGAAATCATAATCAATAAAACTTTCTTGCTGTGAAAGAGCTAAAAGGCAGTTTTCACTGTAACATGTATGCCTCAGTACAAGAAGTTAATGTTGATTATATAAATCCTCACTGAAAATGTAAGGCCGTTTTCACGGGGGCTTTTTTTTAAGGGGGTGGGGCACAACTCACAAGTCATAGTGTATATACATGTAATTGAATCTTATACTCTCATGGACTAAAGGATGCAAGGCGAATTTCACTACGCTGTTGAGCATCACTTAAATTAACTATAAAAATGCCCACATATTATATATCTAAAAGAAGGGCTGGGTCCTAGTTCCAACTTTAAATTACTAAAACTCCCGAAAGAAACTTGAAGTAGTTAGTCAGCGAAAGAAACTTGAAGTCGTTCTTTGGGTGCTACTTTTGTTTTTGAAAATAAAGGCCAAAAAAACATATGAAACTCTTAAGAGAGGGATCAGGGGCGATGATGAAAGAAAGCCGAAGTTCATACTATCTGAAAGGTATTTACATGATAAAGAATAAATTGGTGCAAATTTTCATGGAACACCCGAGTATAAAACCACGATATTCCTCAGAATCCATAGAAACGTAATAATTCAAATGTATCCTATTTGCCAGTCTGCTCAATGGACTCCACAAAATCCTCTCCTGGATCGGAGGAAGACTTCTCCATGGCTATCATTTGGTATTTTTCATTTTTAGGGTGTGTTTGGTATGAAGAAACACATTTTCAGAAAACATTTTTTAATTTTTCCATGTTTGGTTGACTTAAATATTTTGGAAAACATTTTCCTCATTGTATACGGTCGACACCAATTTCGGCCTTCGTACGACTGGTCGAGATGAGAACATAATGGACCGAAGAGAGTCTTCATAATATCGAGATGAGATCCGAAAAAGGTACAAACGAGCTTCGAGTTTCAGGGACAGATCAAATACCGAGCTTGAATCCAAATCGAATTATGATGAGAAGCGATAGATTCGAGCTTAAGAGCCAGAGACCAATCAATACCGAGCTCAAGTCAATACCGGACCCCGAGTTAATATCGAGCTCGAGCCCACATCGAGCTCTAAGCCTGAAAACCGACCGATACCAAGTCCAATCAAGAAAGAGCCAAGAGACAAGAGCTGTTACAGCCACACTAAGAAAAGAAACCTCGGCGGAAATTAGGGAAAAACTGATTTATCATGGGTTCCCACTATGTATTTTTATTATATCCAAAGTAGGATCCTTCCACTATAAGAGGGATGGTTATTATTCCTGCAAGAGGGAATCAAGTCATTAATACACTGTTAACTCAAATATCGTTGATACATTCCCACATTAAGAGATTATCCTTTTGAGCTTCATACATAATTCCATTTTGCTTGTTCATAAATCATCTTCCTTTCAACTCGGTTTGTATCTTTTCTTTATAGTCAATATCCGATATTTCTACTTACTCTTACGATTTGTGTCAAGTTATACCACATACCCTTAGAACTACGTACAAATTTAACTCATCCTTTTTTCTGATAAATAGTTTGGCGCCCACCGTGGGGCTAAGGATAAGAGTGGTTATTCGATACGAATCTCTGCAAAACACGCCATTTTATGCTTGTTTTTGGAAGTGTCTTTCATTTCAGATTAGAAACTACGAACTCTCAATTAATGGCTCTACATATCGACAACGAAGCTGGCCTTCAAGATGAAAACACCAACTTGATGACCGGGGAGAAAATGTCGCTCGTCAATACCGTTGGAGCTCGGATCGAATTACCAGTAGACGTTAATTCGCATATGGCCATCAATGCAAACCAACGTTTCGACCCTGAAAATAGTATTCACGGTGGAACTCGATCTACAACTCGAAATACCCAGAACGTTGAGGAAAACAGAATCAGCTTGCGTACGATTTTCGAAATGTTGCAAGCTCAACAGGTAGCGATAGCTTAGTTGCAGAGTCAAACCTGGGTACCGAGAAAGCCGGAGCCCAGTCTACCCCGAGAAATCACCCATAGAACGGAGCCAACAATAATAAGATCAAATGAACAAGAATCGGGGACTAATCCCAAAATTGCTAAGATACTCGAGGAACTCGCAAAACAGCAAACGATAAAAAAGTGGAAACATATAACTCCAGGGTCGATCAGATCCCGGGGGCACCACCAGTGTTGAAAGGGTTGGATTCTAAATAATTCGTGCAAAAGCCTTTTCTACCAAGTGCAGCTCCGAAACCGATCCCCAAAAAAATTTCGCTTGCCCGAGATTCCTAAATATAATGAAACGACCGACCCCAACGAGCACGTCACCTCTTACACATATGCCATCAAGGGTAACGATTTAGAAGACGATGAAATCGAATCTGTGCTGTTGAAAAATTTTGGAGAGACCCTTTCGAAGGGAGCAATGATTTGGTATCACAACCTACTACCAAACTCTATCGACTCATTCGCCATATTAGCAGATTCTTTCGTAAAGGCACACGCAGGGGCCATAAAGGTCGCAATGAGGAAATCAGACATTTTCAAGGTAAGACAAAGGGATAATGAAATGCTGAGGGAGTTCGTGTCCCGATTTCAAATGGAACGCATGGAATTGCCACCGGTCATAGATGATTGGGCCGTTCATGCTTTAACCCAAGGGTTGAACAAGCAGAGTTCGATAGCATCGCTTCGGCTGAAACAAAATTTGACCGAGTATCCGACTGTAACTTGGACAAATGTGCACAATCGAAGATCAGGGTCGAGGACGACCAACTAAGAGCCCATTCCGGTTTAGTACATCCAAACATGTCGGTAGTTAAAAATGAGAGGGACGTCGACAAGGATCCAAGGTCGAACAGAGACCGATATCAACCATATACCACAGATCGAAGGAACAATGGTTCAGGACGCAATTCTGCCCGGCACAATCGAAGAAGTGACCGAGGACAGAATTCTCGGGGACTTATGAGCAAAAGTAATTTTGACAAGTATGCCGATCCCACAGAAGCACCTCGGTTATCAAAATATAACTTTAGCATCGATGCATCGGGCATTGTGTCGGCAATCGGAAGGATCGAAGATATTAGGTGGCCCAGACCCATACAAGCTGATATTTCCTAAAAAAACCCAAATTGTATGTGCAAGTATCATGGCATGCATAGTCACTACAAGACCGAAGATTGAAGGCAATTAAGGGAGGAGGTAGCCCGTCTATTCAATGAGGTCCACCATCGAGAGTTCCTCAGCGACCGAGCCAAGAATCATTTCAGAGAAAGGGACGCCAACAGAAAAAATGAACAGAAGGAACCTTAACATGTCATTCATATGATCGTCGGTGGGGTCGACACTCCACATGGACCCATATTCAAACGCACTAAAGTATCAATCACTAGGGAAAAGCGAGCCCGAGATTATGTGCCCGAAGGCACTTTATCGTTCAACAACGAAGAAGCAGAAGGCATTTCTCAACCCCACAACGACGCTATGGTAATTACTATCTTAGTAAATGAAGTTCAAGTAAAGCGTGTTTTAGTGGATCCAGGTAGCTTGGCGAATATCATCCGATCGAGGTTCGTGGAGCAGCTCGGCCTACAAAATCAAATTGTGCCCGCATCTCGGATCTTAAACGGTTTCAATATGGCCAGTGAAACAACTAAATGGGAGATTACTCTACCGGTGAACGTGGCTGGAACCATTCAAGATACCAAGTTCCATGTAATCGAGGGTGACATAAGGTACAATGCCCTGCTCAGAAGGAATTGGATCCACAATATGAGGGTAGTCCCTTCGACTCTTCACCAAATGATGAAATTCCCAACATTGGACGATGTAAAAATAGTATACGAGGAGCAGCATAGTGCAAAGGATATGTTTGCGGTCGATGATGTAACACCGATATCAACACTATCGACCTCGGAAAGGTCGAGCATCGATGGTAAACAGGAAGTCAAATAGCAATCACAACCACCAGCCTCGACCGAATGGAGGAAACATGAGATAGAATAAGAAGAGGAGGATTTTCTGACCCCTTAAACTTTTATTGTTCCAAAAGATTCTGACGCCACCAAATCAACGGTCGAAAAGGTGGAACAGGTTATATTGATCGAGTACCTGCCCGAGCGAAAGGTATACCTGGGAACGAGATTAACCCCCAAACTCAGGAAAAAGCTTATTCAATTTCTTATTGATAACATAGATTGTTTTGCTTGGTCCCATTTAGACATGACAGGGATCCCACCGGAGATAACGACGCATCGGCTAAGCCTGAACCCTAGGTTTAAACCGGTGAAGTAAAAGAGAAGTCCCCAGTCAGAGGTAAAGCACACATTCATAAAGGACAAGGTAACTAAACTTCTCAAAATAGGGTCCATTCGGGAGGTGAAATATCTCGAATGGTTAGCCAATGTAGTTGTATTCCCTAAAAAAGGAAACACACTTAGAATGTGTGTAGATTACAAGGATTTAAACAAGGCATGCCCCAAAGATTATTTTCCACTGCCTAACATCGATCGCATGATCTATGCCACGACCGGCCACGAGATCCTTACTTTTCTCGATGCCTATTCCGGGTACAATCAAATCCAAATGAACCCGGGGGATCAAGAAAAGACTTCATTTATCACCAAGTATGGAACATATTGTTATAATGTAATGCCCTTCGGGCTAAAAAATACGGGAGCTACTTACCAACACCTAGTAAATAAAATGTTCGAAGAACAAATAGGTAAATCAATTGAAGTTTATATTGATGACATGCTAGTTAAGTCCCCGCGCGTAGAGGACCATTTGGTTCATTTGCAGGAAACATTCGAGATTTTAAGGAAATACAACATGAAGCTCAACCCCGAGAAATGTGTTTTCGGGGTCGGTTCGGACAAGTTTCTTGGCTTCATGATATCGAATCGGAGATCGAGATCAACCCCGATAAAATCAAGGCCATCGAAGACATCACCATCATAGATAGGGTAAAATCCGTACAGAAGCTAACCGGACGGATAACTGCCTTAGGTCGATTCATTTCGAAATCGTCGGATCGAAGCCACCAATTTTTCTCTCTACTCAAAAAGAAGAACAATTTCACTTGGACCCCGGAATGCTAACATGCATTAGAGGAATTGGAGCGATATCTATCGAGCCCACCGCTGTTTCACACTCCGAAGGCATATGAGAAAATTTACTTATACTTGGCAGTATCAGAAATAGCGGTAAGTGGTGTCCTAGTTTGAGAAGAGCAAGGTACGCAATTTTCCGTTTATTATGTAAGTCGAACCTTAGGGGAAGCAGAAACTAGATATCCACACTTAGAGAAATTGGCACTTGTACTGATAAGCGCCTCTAGAAAGTTATGACCATACTTTCAATGTCACCCCATATGCGTATTAACCACTTACCCACTTCGTAATATTTTGCACAAGCCCGAACTATCGGGCCGATTGGCCAAATAGGTCGTTGAACTTAGTGGGTACAATATCGAATATCAACCCCGGACGGACATCAAGTCTCAAATTTTAGCGGACTTCGTGGCCGATTTCACGCCATCCCTCGTACCCGAAGTTGAAAGGGAACTCTTATTAAAATCGGGTACATCCTCAGGGTATGGACCCTCTTCACAGACGGTGTTTCGAATGTGAAGGGGTCCGGGCTAGGCATCGTGTTGAAGCCGCCCACGGGTAGCACTATTAGGCAATCTATCGAAACTTCTAGGTTGACTAACAACGAGGCCGAGTACGAGGCCTTGATTGCAGGTCTCGAGATAGCTAAAAGCTTGGGAGCAGAAGTCATTGAAGCCAAGTGTGACTCTTTACTGGTAGTAAACCAGGTAAACAAAACCTTCAAAGTCCGAGAGGATAGAATGCAAAGGTATTTGGACAAACTGCAGGTAACTTTGCACCATTTCAAAGAATGGACTTTACAACATGTACCTCGAGAACAAAATAGTGAGGCCGATGCACTTGCAAACTTGAGGTCATTGGTCGAGGAAGACGAGATCAGCTCGGGGACTGTCGTTCAGCTAGAGAAATCCGTGATCGAGGAAGGTCATCCCGAGATAAACTCTACAAGCTTAACTTGGGATTGGAGGAATAAATATATTGAATACTTAAAGAACGGAAAGCTCCTATCGGACCCTAAAGAGTCGATAACCCTACAAACCAAAGTTGCTCGATTCACATTGGTTGAAGATGGAACATTATACAGAAGGACATTCGATGGACCATTGGCAGTATGCTTAGGACCAGGAGACACTGATTATATTTTACGAGAGGTCTATGAAGGTACTTGTGGGAACCACTCCGGCGCCGAATCACTGATTCATAAAATCATTAGAGCAGGATACTACTGGGATAGCATGGAAAAAGACACTAAGGAGTTTGTTCAAAAATATGATAAATGTCAAAGGTTTGCACCGATGATCCATCAGCCTGGAGAACAACTTCATTCAGTCCTATCCCCATGGCCATTCATGAAATGAGGAGTGGATAACGTCGACCCTCTGCCATCGACCCCAGGTAAAGCTAAGTTCATTTTATTTATGACTGACTATGTTTCTAAATGGATTGAAGCACATGCGTTCGAGAAAGAGAGAGAAAGAGGTTGTAGAATTCATCTGGGATCACATCGTATGTCGATTTGGGATACCCGCTGAAATAGTATGTGACAATGAAAAATAATTTATCGCCAGCAAAGTGACGGAATTTCTCGAAAACCATAAATTAAAAAGGATATTAACAACGTCGTATCACCCTAGTGGGACGGACAGGCTGAATCGACGAACAAGACTGTCATTCAAAACATAAAGAAAAGGTTGAATGACGCTAAGGGGAAATGGAGAGAAATTCTACCCGAAGTCCTTTTGGGCATATCGAACAACATCAAAGTCCAGTACGGGGGCAACCCATGTTCTCCTTAGTATGTGGCTCCGAAGCCTTGATTCCAGTCAAAGTCGGGGAACCCAATGCCAGGCTTCGACCTATAGCAGAAGAGTCAAATCACGAGACTATGAATAATAGCCTCGAATTATTGGATGAAAAATGAGAAACCGCTCTCGTCCGATTGGCCGCGCAAAAGCAGTGGATCGAAAGATACTATAATCGAAGAACCAATCTTCGCTATTTTAAAATCGGGGACTTAGTGCTAAGGAAAGTCACCCCCAGCACCCGAAATCCAAATGAAGGAAAACTGGGTCCAAACTGGGAAGGACCGTATCAGGTACTCGAAATCGTCGGTAAATAATCCTACAAGCTCGGTGTTATAAACGGCAAACAACAACCAAGCAATTGGAATGTGTCGTACCTAAAACGATTCTACTGCTAAGGTACGACCCTCCCATGTTCGTTTATATTTTGAAACTAACCCTTGCAGAAGTTCGACCAGGAACATGGACGGATTATTCAACACAAATCCTTAGGCCTGAGAGCATGCGTTGCACTCTTTTCCCCTTAGACCAGTTTTATCCCAAATGGGGTTTTCAGCAAGGTTTTTAATGAGGCAACCATTGATCATGCTAACTTAGAATAATTCAACAGTATCCGAGGACTCATTACAATCAACCTCGAATACTGGGGGGGGCATTACCATCGAATAAATCAAGTTCGATACAAGAAAGTTACTTCATGTCAAATAGGGTCTCGATAGGGAAAAATGTAAGGGCTAAATGGTCAAAACGAACCATGCCCGCATAGTTTTACTCGAACCTTGGCACAAAACACAAACACATGTATAATGACTTATATAGAGAAACTTTCTCTTTACCGATATCTCATATTTTGGAAAGTTCGTTCTACTTCATGATTCAAAGAGGTTTAAGGGCCGATCACGATCGAAGGAGTTTGAAAAACTTACCCCATAAATCGGGGACTGACAACTAAAATATCGAAGAAATCAAGATCCATAAAAACTACATGCTAATCATACTTCGAGTTCTAGCAAACACTCACTCGACTATTAAGCCTAAAGGCTACATTACTACTATAAAGCCCACGGGCTATATTACTTTGAGTTCGAGCGAACACTCACTCGACCACTAAACCTACGGGCTACTATTACTTCGAGTTCGAGTAAACACTCACTCGACCACTAAGCCTACGGGCTACATTTCTTCGAGTTCGAGTAAATACTCACTCGACCACTAAGCCTACAGACTACATTACTTCGAGTTCGAGCAAACACTTACTCGACCACTAAGCCTACGGGCTACTATTACTTCGAGTTCTAGCAATCACTCACTCGACCACTAAGCCTAAGGGCTACTCTTACCTCGAGTTCGAGCAAACACTCACTCGACTACTAAGACTAAGGGCTATTCTTACCTCAAGTTCGAGCAAACACTCACTCGACTACTAAGCCTACGGGCTACATTACTTTGAGTTCGAGCAAACACTCACTCGACTACTAAGCCTACGGGCTACATTACTTTGAGTTCGAGTGAGTGTTTGCTCGAACTCGAGGTAAGAGTAGCCCTTAGGCTTAGTAGTCGAGTGAGTGTTTGCTCGAACTCGAGGTAAGAGTAGCCCTTAGGCTTAGTAGTCGAGTGAGTGTTTGCTCGAACTCGAGGTAAGAGTAGCCCTTAGGCTTAGTAGTCGAGTGAGTGTTTGCTCGAACTCGAGGTAAGAGTAGCCCTTAGGCTTAGTAGTCGAGTGAGTGTTTGCTCGAACTCGAGGTAAGAGTAGCCCTTAGGCTTAGTAGTCGAGTGAGTGTTTGCTCGAACTCGAGGTAAGAGTAGCCCTTAGGCTTAGTAGTCGAGTGAGTGTTTGCTCGAACTCGAGGTAAGAGTAGCCCTTAGGCTTAGTAGTCGAGTGAGTGTTTGCTCGAACTCGAGGTAAGAGTAGCCCTTAGGCTTAGTAGTCGAGTGAGTGTTTGCTCGAACTCGAGGTAAGAGTAGCCCTTAGGCTTAGTAGTCGAGTGAGTGTTTGCTCGAACTCGAGGTAAGAGTAGCCCTTAGGCTTAGTAGTCGAGTGAGTGTTTGCTCGAACTCGAGGTAAGAGTAGCCCTTAGGCTTAGTAGTCGAGTGAGTGTTTGCTCGAACTCGAGGTAAGAGTAGCCCTTAGGCTTAGTAGTCGAGTGAGTGTTTGCTCGAACTCGAGGTAAGAGTAGCCCTTAGGCTTAGTAGTCGAGTGAGTGTTTGCTCGAACTCGAGGTAAGAGTAGCCCTTAGGCTTAGTAGTCGAGTGAGTGTTTGCTCGAACTCGAGGTAAGAGTAGCCCTTAGGCTTAGTAGTCGAGTGAGTGTTTGCTCGAACTCGAGGTAAGAGTAGCCCTTAGGCTTAGTAGTCGAGTGAGTGTTTGCTCGAACTCGAGGTAAGAGTAGCCCTTAGGCTTAGTAGTCGAGTGAGTGTTTGCTCGAACTCGAGGTAAGAGTAGCCCTTAGGCTTAGTAGTCGAGTGAGTGTTTGCTCGAACTCGAGGTAAGAGTAGCCCTTAGGCTTAGTAGTCGAGTGAGTGTTTGCTCGAACTCGAGGTAAGAGTAGCCCTTAGGCTTAGTAGTCGAGTGAGTGTTTGCTCGAACTCGAGGTAAGAGTAGCCCTTAGGCTTAGTAGTCGAGTGAGTGTTTGCTCGAACTCGAGGTAAGAGTAGCCCTTAGGCTTAGTAGTCGAGTGAGTGTTTGCTCGAACTCGAGGTAAGAGTAGCCCTTAGGCTTAGTAGTCGAGTGAGTGTTTGCTCGAACTCGAGGTAAGAGTAGCCCTTAGGCTTAGTAGTCGAGTGAGTGTTTGCTCGAACTCGAGGTAAGAGTAGCCCTTAGGCTTAGTAGTCGAGTGAGTGTTTGCTCGAACTCGAGGTAAGAGTAGCCCTTAGGCTTAGTAGTCGAGTGAGTGTTTGCTCGAACTCGAGGTAAGAGTAGCCCTTAGGCTTAGTAGTCGAGTGAGTGTTTGCTCGAACTCGAGGTAAGAGTAGCCCTTAGGCTTAGTAGTCGAGTGAGTGTTTGCTCGAACTCGAGGTAAGAGTAGCCCTTAGGCTTAGTAGTCGAGTGAGTGTTTGCTCGAACTCGAGGTAAGAGTAGCCCTTAGGCTTAGTAGTCGAGTGAGTGTTTGCTCGAACTCGAGGTAAGAGTAGCCCTTAGGCTTAGTGGTCGAGTGAGTGTTTACT
>AWOL01S0175837.1:0-22857 GCA_000715115.1 Nicotiana otophora
CAACTATCCTGACTTAATTCTGTCTCAGTCAACGTGTGATCAGCACGGGTTCGATCCCAACCTGATCGAATAAGCCCAATCCACAAGGTGCCACTCACTTCATGGTTCTCAGCGCTCATGTGCTATACCTTAGCTTGGTTAGGCAAATTCTCAGCAACAAGACCCTCGGCTCGTGTGCTCCCTACTTTGGCACAAGTAGTTTCAGGAAGTCAACGCCTTGGTTAGGACCCTCGGCCTGGACGATGACCCCTTCTCAGAATAGAGGATACTCCCAAAAATCTTTTCTTTCTAAAACTTCTTCTTGTGATTTTTCAAGTCTAAATCTTTTCTGAAACATCCTATGCATATTCATACCGGTATCCTTAATTGTAAAGCATAGCATAAGAATGAAATAAATATTTAAAAGTATTTCTAAAGATTCTTGATTTTTTCATTATTTTTCAACATGAAAATGGCATATACGAATAACACAAAAATTTGAAAATTTATGCACATATATCATAATAAATCATCTAAACTTTAGCTAGAACAATTCTAAGTTAATAGGTACTCAATAGCTCCTATTAAGTACATATTAACTCTTTTAAGCAATTCATCAAACACCCTGTATGCGTTCTTTTTGTGAGTTAAACCACTTTAGAAAAGGGTTATATCAACTCACCTCAAAACTCCTTGAGCCAATACGTAGGCCCAAGTCCGATTTATACCCGTCAAACAATTGATTCTACAACAACCAGTGTATTTGAATTAATTTCAGAGTTTCATACCTAAACATAAAATTTAATTTTGATACAGAGAAAGAAGGAAATTAACTATTCAATTCTTACCTACCACTACTTTAGGATAATTGATAATAGGGAATTTTATATACTTGAGTTCAAGAATTAGTGATTTGTAAAGAACCCTAGAATTTTCGTTGCCTGCGTGTTTAAGTTCCGTAGCCTTTGTGCTTGCTGCGTGAACAAAATAATGTTCTGTTTCTCTATTTCGAATTAGGCTTTTTAGCCTTCCGCCTGTGAATGAACAGAGGTTTGTTCGATTAAGACTTTAAGTCTTTTGTGTGTGTGAGAAACAGAATGCTTTTTGTTTTCTTAAAGGCATTAAGCCCTTTGTTTTCCTTTCAATACCTACTTTATGGGTTAGTCATGTGACTCCCTTTGTTTTTGTTTTATTGCCTTCTCTTTTATTTTTTATTTTTTTTGACTTAACTAGTATTTAATGATACTCACTTCTAATAACTAATAATATTAACTTTATTAATATTACCTATTTGTATATCCAATTATTTATAAATAGGGAAGTAACTCAAAGGTCAATCACAAGAGTTCAAATCCGTAATAGAAGTATAATTATTTTTTTTATACACTTAAGGCAAGATTTAAAATAATTTTTTTTAATATTTAGCGTGTGTTGAAACTTTTATAGATTTGAGGAGTATTACAGGGAAGTTCAAGTTGACTGCTTGGAATATTACCCAAAAGGACCCAAGCACTGAAGTGTATCCTATTGGAGGTGAAGTTGAGCAAATACTAAACAAACTCCAGCTCCTAAAATGCTGAAGTTCAGCAATTATTGAACTGAAGTGCATCCTCTAGGAGCTGAAGTTCAGCAAATACTAAACAAACTTCAGCTCCTAAAATGATGAAGTTCAACAGATACTAAATAAATTTTAGCTCCTAGAATGCTGAAGTTCAGCAATTACAAAACAAAAACTTCAGCCAAAATTATTGAAGTTCAACAATTATTGAACTGAAGTGCATCCTCTAGGAACTGAAGTTCAGCAAATACTAAACAAACTTCAACTCCTCAAATGCTGAAGTTCAGCAGATACTAAACAAACTTCAGCTCCTAAAATGCTGAAGTTCAGCAATTACAAAACAAAAATTTCATCCAAAATTGCTCAAGTTCGGCAATTATTGAATTGAAAATTTTCATTGTACTATGAACTGAAGTTTGCGCGATGGCCTTTGCAAGTCAGGCCAAACTTCAGGCAAAAATATCTGAAAATTTACTTTGATAAGGCTACACTTCAAGCAAAATATTTTGAAGTTCAAACTTTAGACATAAATTTTTGCTATTTCAGGGCCGTATGCCTGAAGTTACCCGAAAAGTGAGTACGCTTGTAATTATTTTTGCAAAACGGGTATAGGTTAAAATGTGACCTAAAAACTGGGTATAGATGCAAATCCCCCCACTTAGCCCTCAGGGTCATTTGGTTGGGAAATAAGTTATTCCACGATTAATTATTTCGGGATTAGTAATCATAGGATTAGTTATCTCACCATCCCATAGGGATAAAAAAATACCACAATCCCAGGACAACTAATTTCGGAATTAGTTATACCACTATTTTATCTCAACAAACATGGGATAAACTCATCTCAAATTTAATCCTCGGATTAATTATCCCTTATCCCTCGTATCAAACGAGCCTTCAAAGTATTGAATTTTTGTTCCCGTTTGCCCCATTAGCTGAACTTTGAATTTAATAAGTATTCCCCTTCATTTGCCCCATGAACAACACTTTTAACTTTTGATCATAAAATTCTGCTCACGGGGCAAGCGGGGTTCAAAAGTTAATGACCACCAAAAAAGTATCTTGCAATTTTTTTCAGCACATTTTAGAAAAATAATCAGTATTTGAAAATTAGTTGAAAGATAGCTACTTTTAATGCGAAAGCACTATGATAGTATCATAATTTTCTAACTTAAGCAAGTAAAATTATATAATAAGAAAAAAGTTATGTATTCATATACAAAACCATGTAAATCGTCGAAGTAAAATTCAAAAACGGCAAAATCAAATCTTAAAATTCTTTTCTACTTATGTTAGTGTAAGCATTTAAATTTTATCGAATATAAATTCATAAAAATAATTTGGACTATATTAAAATCAATATAATAGTCTCTATAAATATTGTGGTTAATACAATCGGATTGATTATTTAAGTCCAAATATATTGGGCTAGTCCGATTAACTGGACTACAAAAGATGAGTCTATTTTACTAGTCCAAGATCCAAATGGCTATTAGGCCATCTTAAAGCCCAGGCTCATGCTACGTGTCAAGTGATGTGGCAATCCAAGTCAAAAAGAACGAGCCAATAAAATCATGCGACGTGTCAAGTAACGTGGCAATCCAAACCAAATAAATGAGCCAATTAAATCATGCTAAGTGTCTAGATAGTATTGTTCAGTTCAAACAGACCAATCAAATCGCAGAGCCACACCACTCCCTACAACTATAAATAGAAGTCTTCATAAAGTTAGAAGACACCAGAAATGATAACAAGAAGCAAGCAAAGAGCTTGTGGATCAAACACCGCAGATTTCTTTACAAGCTACAAGTTCAAGCACACGAGCCACAAGATCAAGAACGAAGGCAAATCAAATACCAAGGCGTTCAAGATTAAATTACTTATTCGTGATCAAATCCAAATTCAAGTTCAAGAAGGAGATTCAAGACCAAGCTTTACAAGCCCTTGAATCAAAATCAAAATCAAGTTCATCAAGATAGTTTACATTCTTGAAGAATCAGAGGAATACCATAGACATTGTAACACTCAATATTTATTGAAATCAAATACTACATTTGTTACGCAATTTTCTAGTCTTGATTATTTATTTTTCTCGACGCGAAAATTTATTGTTACAGTTAGTATTCACCAAATCTTGTCTTTGGTTACAATATATAATCTTGTAATAGCTAAATTAACTAGTATTCGTAACTGGCGAAACACCTTGGATAGAATGCTTAAAGATACTAGTAACTATTTCAAAATTGTAGTTAAGTTATAGATTATTTTCATAACAAGTAAGAGAAGTAATTAGCAAGTTAGTGAACATGCACCAAATAAATAAGTTGCTTATCAATGGTCAACCAAGAAGACAAAAAAGAAAAAAGACTTTACGAGGAAAACAACCTATAGTAAATGCTTAAATAGTGATCATATTTTAGTAATCTACAACAAGTGTATTGACTTGATTTTTCTTTTCAGAATAATCTTCTTATAATTTATGTCTAAATGAATACAATAAAAGGTTGTCAAGGAAAAGAGTTCTCTGGTGAGTCAAATAGTTTTGAAGAATGGAAAAAATTACTGGAAAGGTATTTGCTTTCATGATGGTTACAATGATTCTTTTTGTCGGACAACTGATGGCTGATCAAGTTACTGAAGTATGTTTGTGCAGAAAACCGCCTCAAGGTTTGTCCTTTATAGTTGTTGTGGATAGCATAAGTGTTCATGTTCAACCAACATGTATGATTTTAAAGTTTAAACTTAACGAAAAAGATTAATAATTAAACTATTTTTAGTGTTTTTCACATTTATGTTATAGGTTCAATTAAATTTGTATAGATCCATCTATGAGTATAATGCTGTTCATATTGTATTGTAAAAAGTAGCTTTGATTGACCTGTTCATATGTCTAGATATGTTAATGTATTAAAAGTTTTGCAGGTGAAACGGATGTTGAGAAATGTTTGAGAAATTGTCAAAACTATTGCCATATAACCCACACCAAAGGTAATTATTTACTATAGGGACATGTGGGGAAATCCGAACCTCTATGATCTTCCCCTCGTCCCCCTTTCTCTTTTTAGTTTTCACGGAAGCTACTCTTAATCCATGCTTTATATTCTGTTCTCAACTCATGTTTTGTTGTTAATTTATTTTGCAGCAAAATATATGATTGAAACAAACCAAATATGCCTATGCAGAGTAGCATCTCAAGGTTTGGCCTTTATAATTTTGGGCCTTAGTTATAGAGTTATTCGTTATATGTGTGATTTTTCGAGATTTCATTGAAAATACTAATAACTTATAATTTTGTTTGAATACTTAATTGAAATTTTTAGTTTTCTTAATAGATGTATGAAAGACAAATCAAGTGATAATCTAAATTTTATTCAAAAACTTATAATTTTATTCATTGCATAAATAAAGGACATATATATGAGATACTCATGACTTGTTTGCAATTATGTCAACTTTGTAGGTAAACATGATGTTGAAAGTTGTATGAGAAGCTGCAAGAGCTATTGCCATATCGACACCACTTCTTAGGTTTATCTAACAACTATTAATTGTTGTGGTCCTTCATGTATTATTATGAATAAAAAAGTTTGATTCAAATATTTGTGTCCCTTATTTTTCATTCTTGTGCGACTGATTAGGAAAATTAACCCATTAAGGACAATTTACGGCAAATCAAGTACTTTATTGCAATGAGTTTGTGAAAATGTTCCAGTAAACTCCTCTTTTCAGAAAACAATAAGCAAATAAGTAAATAGTTTTTGGGCAAACACTTAAATCCAATTAATTGGTGGCTTTCCAAACAAGCCCTTTAAAGTGGCTTAAAAATGGTGCAAATAGTTTCTTTAACTGAATGAAAAAGTATGAATGGAAGCAGTCAGAAAGCAAATAACAATTTAAACTACGCCGATTTGTAAGCCACCTTTGTGTTTTTTTGTTTTTTTCTACCATAATTTAGCCACTACATTTTAGAATAATTTTTAGTTTTTTTTTATAATCGACTTACTTAAATTTTAATATACAAGATAATTATATTTTTAGAAATAAAAAATAACCCTTTAGAAGATTGTGATATATGAAATGTCATTATTTTATCAACTATGATTTTGTAATAATTAATACACAATACATGTACAACATACATACATAAAAATTAGCGTTTTACAAAAGCGTAGCTGCCTACATAAATAAATAAAAATTTAAAAGTGACATATGTATATGTAAGTGAAAAACAATCAAATCTTTTTTAAAAAAAAGGGCAGATATGTGCTCCTTTTTCTTATCCTTCGTCCGAGCTTGTAATTATATTTTATATTTTTTTCCTTCTATTAGAAATCACGGTTACATTCTCTTTTTTCAACTCTACACACACCCTAACAACCATGTTGTTGTGTATTTCCATAGGCATAAAACTACCTTCAACCTTATATTTAATTTTAATAGACTTGAGATTCAAATCTATATCAAGTTTCTTCGAGATTGCAACAACTAAATCTCCGTGAGAAGTATGCTCTTTTATCACGATCCCGTCTATTGTATAATTGACATAACAGTTTTCATTGTTCCACTTCCTAGAATGTCAAATTAACATTGTTCTGCTCGTCATTATTGTATTCGAATTCAGAATTGAAAAAGGAGATAATTCAATGCCGATTTTCGTATTTATAATTAATTAAAATATAATGAATTTGTACATTCAATTACGATTTCTTCTGTTAATACCTGTATTACTTTTGACGAAGCTCTAGTGATTCACTTTCTGTGCAATCTCCACTTGCTGTATCAATGGCAGACGAAAAACAATCCAATCAAAATCAGTCGTAACACACACTTAAACGCACTCAAAACAGCTATATGTTGTATCGATGAATCTTCATCTGTAAATTTGAATGTTGTAAAACTGTGGAAGTAACAGAGGAGCAGAGCTCAAGCTTGAGCTCCAGTAGTGGAACCCTAGAAGGTTCTCGAAGAAGAACATGGAAATGAGAGAGGCGGTTATGTGAAATGAACCGACTAAATTGTATTAATCTCTCAACTGAGTATATATACACGTGTGAACTATTTATGACTAAGACTAGTTGACTAATGCCATGCTAACACAANTGTGACTCCCTTTGTTTTTGTTTTATTGCCTTCTCTTTTATTTTTTATTTTTTTTGACTTAACTAGTATTTAATGATACTCACTTCTAATAACTAATAATATTAACTTTATTAATATTACCTATTTGTATATCCAATTATTTATAAATAGGGAAGTAACTCAAAGGTCAATCACAAGAGTTCAAATCCGTAATAGAAGTATAATTATTTTTTTTATACACTTAAGGCAAGATTTAAAATAATTTTTTTTAATATTTAGCGTGTGTTGAAACTTTTATAGATTTGAGGAGTATTACAGGGAAGTTCAAGTTGACTGCTTGGAATATTACCCAAAAGGACCCAAGCACTGAAGTGTATCCTATTGGAGGTGAAGTTGAGCAAATACTAAACAAACTCCAGCTCCTAAAATGCTGAAGTTCAGCAATTATTGAACTGAAGTGCATCCTCTAGGAGCTGAAGTTCAGCAAATACTAAACAAACTTCAGCTCCTAAAATGATGAAGTTCAACAGATACTAAATAAATTTTAGCTCCTAGAATGCTGAAGTTCAGCAATTACAAAACAAAAATTTCAACCAAAATTGCTGAAGTTCAGCAATTATTGAATTGGAGTGCATCCTCTAGGAGCTGAAGTTCAGCAAATACTAAACAAACTTTAGCTCCTAAAATGCTGAAGTTCAGCAGATACTAAACAAACTTAAGCTTCTAGAATGCTGAAGTTCAGCAATTACAAAATAAAAATTTTAGCCAAAATTCCTGAAGTTGAGCAATTATTGAACTGAAGTTTTCCATTGTAGTATGAACTGAAGTTTGCGCGATTGCCTTTACAAGTCAGGCAAAAATATCTGAAATTTTGCTTTGATAAGGCTACACTTCGGGCAATACATTCTGAAGTTCAAACTTTAGACATAAATTTTGCTATTTCAGGCCCGTATGCCTGAAGTTACCCGAAAAGTGGGTACGCTTGCAGTTGTTTTTGCAAAGCGGGTATAGGTTAAAATGTGACCCAAAAATTGGGTATAGATACAAATCCCCCATTTAAAACTGAGGCTTAAAAGCCCGGCCCAAGTCAGCCCACTGACCCTTGAGACTTGACCGAGGCTGGGCCTGGGCCGGTCCGTGGGCTAAAAATTAATTAAATTTAAATTATTTAACTATTAACTATTTAATATTTAAAAAAAGTAAAAACTAAAAAAACTATTAACTATAATCCACATTCCCCAACCCTAGATTGCTCATTTACCCTTCTGTATCAACTAGAATTTATATTTTTGACATGCATGCAATATGACAAAATTAGTTTTTCTTTTGCTTAAATAATAACGAACTTGAAAAGTTTTAGGTGGCCAATAATAATCTTTTATCAAAAGAAAATATTACTTTAAGTGGCCAATGATCAGTTTGGATTACTTTAATATATTATTAATATTTAAACTGCTCTTCAGTATAGACAAAGATCAATTTTAAATACAAAAAAAAATTGACCACTACCAAATTTTAGAAATTTTAAATATTTTATGAACTATAATGATGAAATCAGGAATGATATTAATCCTAAATTTAAAAACCTCATCATATAAATTTATTGAAGCAAACCCTGAATCCGAGGAAAATGAAAGAAAGGTATTAAGAAAATATTCATGTAACTTTAAAAAAGAAGAGCTAAAGATATAAAGAATTTGCATTTCAATTACGAGATTACTCGTCAAATATTAGGCTTTTTGTACGCTCTAAGCAACAATCAAAACAAGAGTAACAATACAATAACAATAATCCTAACAAGCTGTTAGTTTCCAGAAGAGAGAATGATATGACCAAATCTCGAGTCAAATAATCAAATCTTGGCTGCTTGAAAGTAGTTTCTCCCTCTTTTCCTTTCTTATTACTTGATCCCACTCCTTATCAGACTTAAATGTAGAGAAAATAATAGATCAGTTCATCACGGCCGTCCATTTATAATTTTCCTAAATCCCCAACTAGGCGTGAATGCTATGAAAACGATATCTTCTCGACTTTGACTAGCAGTTTTATTAGTACAGTGAAAATCACTTAATTTATTCAAGACTTCCCGCCTACCAAGAACGAAAATCGTTAGGATATTTATAAGCACAGTCAAATTACCTAGATTAACACGTTTCTTTAGATCAATAATAATTTAAACTTTAAACTAAACTACATTGTTACAAGACCAGTATATATTCATTCCTAGCTGCACTTCAACTCTGCAACTAAAAGCTCTCAATACCAAAGAGTTTTGTTTTCAGCACAAAGGTGAGATCAGCTATGACCAGTCTAGTACTGAACACCCCGTTGCGTTTTAGCAGAAGGGTCGATAGATACGAGCCGTTGGATCAATCAATAAAAAGACGCGACGAACTTCCAATACGAAGAGAAGTTGGTTTTAGGGGCGATGAAAATAGTTGTAATAGTGATCAGAGAAGAGTTATGAAGTTACAGAAAAGTCGAAGACATCAGAGAAGTCCAATTATGTTGAGTTCATTTAGTTACAGAAGGGAAAGGGCAAGGAAAAGGCATATATTCTTGCAAAGTTACAAACTGGAATCGTCGGAAAATTTGAGGAATAGGAAATTGAAGAAATTTGTGGTCAAAATGAAATCTGCAATGGTTTCTGTTTTGTCTTTTATGAGGGCTCATACTATGAAATCTTGTACTTCTAACTCTGCAATTTCTGAAGCTTCTCCTGCTCGAGTCATAAGGTGTTGTTGATTAATTGTTTTTTATTTTTCATTTTCTTTTTGGATTTATTCTTTTTGACTTTCTTAATTTAATTCCTTGCTTTTATTGTTTGGAATAGCAAAACTTCATATGTAATACAATATTGTTTGGATCAAGAGATACTATATGTGAATACAATACTATATGGATCAAGACAATTTTCTCCATCTAATTGTCTGGTTTCATAATTCTAGCAGTGAATTATTCCTTCTGTTCCAANATGAAGTGAATTTTAAGGCGTTGATATCCAATTTTCTCCATCTAATTGTCTGGTTTCATAATTCTAGCAGTGAATTATTCCTTCTGTTCCAATTTGCTTGAGATAATTTTCTTATTAGTCTATTCAAAAGTTTTTCAATTTGCTTAAAACTATTTTCTTATTGGTTCGTATATTCATTGTTGAAAAAACATTAATTTTAAATTACCTAATGTACCCTTAGTGATCCGGAGAAAAAGATCCAGAGGTGGAAGCTATTGCTTCAAATACGTTTGCTACTGCCTCAAATAATTAATTGGACAGTGGCAAACGAAGAAAGATGTACCCTATCAAAGTGAACATAAGAGCACAACTTTGACCATGACTTTAGAGAAATCCAAGTTGAGGTTGGAAAAGATATTAACCGCAAAAAGGAACTTTGGTCGTAACTAGGGGTGACAAATGGGCGATCTGGTCGGATATGAGACAGGTCGAAAACGGGTAATGAAAAAACGGATAAATTATCTGACCCGATCTATATTTAATACGGATAAAAAATGGGTTAACCGCTTAATGAATATGCTCACTTGTGGGAGAATTCATAGTCTCCCAAACTTGAGGAACCCCCAATTTGAGGTTTTACAAATGTAAAAGTTAAACCCATTAGTTATTCGTTTTCTAAATGGATAATGTGATTCTTATTCATATTTGACCCGTATTTAAATAGTTCATTATCCAACACATTTTTTAGTGCATAATATGTGTGATTAACTGTTTTCTTTTAATCATTATGCCATCCCTAGTCGTAACTATCTATGGCTTTATTGACTCTTCATCCACTTCCCCGGATCTTCATGGAGTCTAGAATTAATATTCTCTAATCTCAAATATATTGCGGAGATAGAATTTCTGTCAAGGGGATTCAAAAAAAAAGAAATTAAAATTTTAAAGACATTATGGCCAGTGGGAGTTGAACCAGCGATCTCATAAAGATTTTGAACCTCCTCAACAACTGAGTTGTGCTTTTAAACTATATCAAAGAAATTCAAAATATAATATACAGATACACAAAGTGAATTTTGGGTTATAATAGAATTTAAAAGAGTGTAAAAGAGTTTTACCCTTTGTTGCTAGTTATAATAAACATATCATGAACCAAACAATCTAAAGCTTGCTTTGTGTTAACATGGGTTAAATAGGGGTCATAATTCAACCCGTCAACACATGACCTAAACTCTACTCCTTTTTGTTTTGCCTTTTTTTATTATACAAAAAGTGTTTGAGTTCTTACGAATTTAGATAATTTCCAACACCAAAATTTTATTCTGTGTTTTTTAGTTTAGGTTGATTTTGACCCGTTATGCTACACTACTTAACCTGTTTTTACCCAATAACTTGACGGTGTCACTTTCGTTCAACTCATTGGATCAAGCCAATAAATTAAAAGGGTCATAAGCTAACCTCTTTAAACTTGGGTGAATTGGACGAGTTAAATGGGTTAATTTTGCTGCATCTAGTGGAAAGATGTGAGATTTATAGCATGTTTAGCCAAACTTTTAATAATTTTTTTTCTTAAAAGTGCTTTAAGTATATTTTTAATAAAAGTAATTTTAAAAAAAAATACTTTTGGGAATATGCTACTTATTTCTGCTTCTCAAAAACTCTTCTGCTTCTACTCAAAATCATTTTTTTTTCTCTTTCAAAAACTTGGTCAAACACCACAACTTTGCAAAACAATTATTTTCGGCCCAAAAAAAAGACTTGGCTAAACTGGCTATAACTTCCTTTTCATGATCGAGTAAGGGTCTTAACATTTGAACAGAAAGTCACAGTTATTAAATCTTTCAACTTGATGAGGAAGTCAAAAGCTTCTCTAGTGCGAACTCCTTATGTTACGATAAAATTAAGTGGTTATGTCACATTTTACGGAAAAGTCATTTTTCTTTTTTTTTTATTACATAAAAATCATTCAACTTTGTGTTCATTACCCAAAATTCATTTTTCTTTCTTTTATTACATAAAAATTATTTTACTTTGCTTTATTTATCACAAAAGTCACCATGGCCAGATTTTATAATATTTTTACTTGAAAAGTCTTTTATGTCCGTGACATTATAAATCCTCTTATTTATGTAATACCTTATATATTATATACTATATAATATATTTTTACCTAAGTATTTTACTTATAATTAAAATAACTTTAAGTTATTTTATTTATTATTTTTATAATATATCCATTCGTTTAATTTTTTTATGGCACTCAATTTGTTTAATCATATTCAAACATGAACATATTTTAACTATAAAAATGAAAAAGAGATATTTATATTTTAATATTTATTTAAAATAATAAAAATATATTTGTTTAACAAATGATAGTTCTTTATAGTCAATAAAAATTTTAAAAAAAGTTTCGAAGATATTTGTGTTTAATATTAAGTTTTTTAAAGCTTTATTTATTAATATTATTTATTTGAAAGTATTAATTTGATGTGTCATTTTGCTAAATGTGGGTATTTTATTTATTAAATTAATGGGTATGGCTTGGATGATAAATTAATGAGCTTTGATTTTTTAATTTTCATTAAACATATTTCATTAAGCATGATTAAGAACGTGAACTTGAGATTTGTTCACGGTAATATTACTGACAAATTTAATAATGCTACTCATATATCTTGAAAATTAATATTAAAAAAAAATTAAATGTACGAATATATTATAAAATAATAAATAAAATAATATTAAGTTATTTTAATTATAAATAAAATACATGAGTAAAAGTATATTATATAGCATATAATATAGAAAGTATTACACAAATGAGAGGATTTATAATGTCAAGGGTAGAATAGACTTTTCACGTGAAAGATTTGTAAAATCTGGTCAAAGTTATTATTGTGATAACTAGAGCATAATATAATAATTTTTTTTGTAACAAAAGAAAGAAAAGTGACTTTTAAGTAACGAACACAGAGTTGAATGACTTTTACGTAACAAAAGAAAAAAATAACTTTTGTGTAATAAGTACAAAATTGAATGACCACCCATAAAATTTAATCCACACTTTTGCAAGCTCAACATTCCTATTATATTGTACATGGACAAAGTTTTCTCACTCTATTGCCCTTAAAAGTAATGGAGTACTTAATTTAGTTCCCGAGAAACATAGCTAATGATGTCGGATTAGAGCATAATTTAGGAATAATTATGATTACTATCCCATAGGAGTAGTTATGTGCAAAAGAAATAATTTAGTACTTTTAAAGTAGGGGTGTGAATAGATATTTAAAAATCGACTAAACCGATTAAATTGTACCGTATCGAATCGATTTTTAGATTTCTTTTAATAAAATCGTATGTTTTTATATAAATCTATAACTGTACCGATAATTAAGGTAAGTTTTTATTTTATGAAAATACACCGAAAAATACCGAACCGTACCGAATAAATTTACATGTGAAAAATATATTTATATATTAAGTTTAAAAATAATAAATAATTAAATTTTTCCTTGGGTCTTGGAATTATGAAAACAATTACAAGCCAACAAGTAATTAAACTCAAAATCCTAATTCTCAAATCTATTATGCTACTCTTATTGAAACTAAATTATTTTCAGCATATTTACTAGCAAGACAAGAGGTTGTGAGTTCGAGTCACCCCAAGAGCAAGGTGGAGAGTTCTTGGAGGGAAGGATGCCGAGGGTCATTTGGAAACAGCCTCTCTACCCCAGGGTAGGGGTAAGGTCTGCGTACACACTACCCTCCCCAGACCCCACTAGTGGGATTATACTGGGTTGTTGTTGTTGTTNTGGAATTATGAAAACAATTACAAGCCAACAAGTAATTAAACTCAAAATCCTAATTCTCAAATCTATTATGCTACTCTTATTGAAACTAAATTATTTTCAGCATATTTACTAGCAAGACAAGAGGTTGTGAGTTCGAGTCACCCCAAGAGCAAGGTGGAGAGTTCTTGGAGGGAAGGATGCCGAGGGTCATTTGGAAACAGCCTCTCTACCCCAGGGTAGGGGTAAGGTCTGCGTACACACTACCCTCCCCAGACCCCACTAGTGGGATTATATTGGGTTGTTATTGTATTGTTACTAGCAAGACACAAGATATTGTAGTAATTTTGAGTAGCAAACTACAATGTATTAAATATGATGATTTAGATTTATCTTTTTGAATATTTAATCTTCTATAGCTTTTATTCTTGAGTCTCAGCCCAAGCTTGGTTAATATCTTTCTAATCGTGTGATTTATATTTTTTTATATTAAGTTGTTTGGTCTCTTTTATGCTGTTATAGAATAGTTGATGGATCTATACTCTAGCCATATTTCATATTTTCTTAATTCATCACCCTTTAAAATGTAAAAATATCTAGAGAGTTTTGCTAAATTCTATAAAAATATGTATGTTGTTGCATCCTTCTTCTACTAGTGACTTTTACATGATATTTAAAAAATAATATAAAAAATTAACCTAACCGTACCGATATCAAAAAGAAACCGATATAATTAAGACGGTTTCAAAAAATCTAATTTTGATTATATATAATAGAATAACAAAAAATAAAATAACTTATCGAACCAAACCATTAACACCCCTATTATAAAGTACAAACGTAAAAAGAATCTAACCTTTTAATGCCACTGGTGACCATCATTATGCCTAGCTTTCAGCTTCATGCCTAGATAACAGCCCCACTTTCTTCTATCACGTTCCCAGCTTATCCATAATAGTATTAATTTGTGTGATACCTTTTATTTTGAGATTCAGACTAACTAATATTTTAAAATATGTTTTGTCATCATATTGATAGAAAAAGAATTGCAACTTGTACATCTTTTTATAGTTTTTAAATATTTAAATTGTAATTTTAATCGAAGAATAATCAAATTAATTCAGAGACGAAAGGTGTACTTATTTTTGGCTTTCTTCTCCAATAGGATTTGACTGGTGAATGTTCCTTTGACTCCAACAAGACCATCCAAATAACTGTATTTCAAGATTAAAAACCAGAGCGTGCATTTTAAGGAAGTGCAATTAAACAGGAAATGAGCAATTAAATGATAACGCGATGATCATGCGGATGCATTGGATATTTACAAATTGGAGTTTAAATTCCACATAATGGTTATATAACTTGATTATTTATAAGGTTATTGCAAGTAAATATTTTGTTTCAGTTTACATGAACCTTTTCACTTTTAAATATTAAAACTACGAGAAATTTTGACCAACATTTGAAATGTCCGTCGTACTAACATGAGAAGAATTGCACATATAATTTTGATTATCTAAATTTTAACTTAAAAATATTGAGTTAATCTAATTTGATTTAGCTTCAAAGATTATTAATTGACTCTCGAAAAATTAAAAAGTTCACATAATTTGAAACAGAGAGAATAACTATGATGATAAAAAAAAGAATAAATAACTGTGATAAATTGATAAAAATTGTAACTAATATACTATCACATGTTAAAATGCACCAATAGTCGTAAAATATCTTTACATTGTCACCAAATATAACTAAAAGCCTTAGAAATTATTTAAAATTTAACCTTCTACTTTATTGAAGGTTAAATTCATTCTCGAAATTCAAGAAGTATTTGAGAACGAATATTAAAACTTATTCTGGTATTAATTGCAAAAATATAAAGGAAACAAACCTCCGGGACACAAAAAAAAAGCTGAAAGAAGGAATACAATATGATATTAAAGATAAAAAGAATCGATCAGAATATAGGAAATAAAATGGCGGGAAAAATTAAAAAAAAGAAAAGAAATTGATGAACGTGATTGAATTTTATGGGACATGGTCTAATAGTTGTGAGCATAGTGGAGCAGTTTCCAAGTACATTATATTAAAAAAGCTGCTTCTCATCTTGTTCCTTAATTTCAATTATTCCCTTTTTTCCTTAATTAATACAAAAATTACCAACTTTATTTATTTCATCATCCTCGTGACACCCCTCAAGAATCTTATTCTTTCTTTTACTTTTTCTTTTAGCTGCTATAATCCCAGAAATATCAGACAGTTGTTGCATTTTAAAGAAGTGTGAATTGGTCATCTACTTCTTTTTTGAACTTGAGACTTTATTGTCATGTTTGATATACTTTTTGGGTGGAGAAAAGCAACTAAATGGTAAGTACAACTGTTTTTTTCCATCTGTTCTTAGAGACAATGAATTGAGTAAAGTTAAGTTAATGTTTACTGCATTTGTTATTGTTCTTTGGCAGTAAGAATTTGATTAAACGGGTTAAGTGCCGGCTTAAGCTGCTGAAAAACAAGAGAAGTTGCATTATCAGACAGTTGAGGGATGACTTAGGGGAGCTACTTAGACATGGGCATTACCAAATTGTCTTTGACAGGGTACGTGCTATGTATTTTTAACTTGTGGCTTGGACTTTGGATAGAAGATTTTTCTGCCTTTGCTTTAGCCTATTGGAATTCTTGTCCAATATACAAAATTTTCAGAATTGATGTCTGTTGTGTTGTTTTCTTGCAATTTCAGGTTGAGCAGCTTTTTATGGATGAGAATATGTTGGTAGTGTATGACTTATTGGAGAATTTCTGTGAATTTATCCTCCTTAACTTTCCATATATCCGCAGACACAAGTAAGTAATTAATAGCTTTCAAGTGTGACTCAATTCTTGGATTTCTAACATTGGAACCGTAAATAACTTGTATATTGTATTCTAACTTGTTGTGCCAAGTAACCTATCATATTCTTCAGGTCTACATATGGACGATGTTTTGCACTGGTGTTGTATACAAGTTAAACTCAACTAGTTTTGACATCTCTGTTTTGTTTTTAGGGACTGTTCCAACGACATCAAAGAAGCAGTGTCAAGTCTCATATATGCATCCGCTAGAATTGGCGATTTACCAGAGTTTTTAGTGATCAGGAAGCTCTTTGGCGAGCGTTATGGGAAGAAATTTGAAACATCTGCCCTTGAATTACTTCCTGGGAATCTTGTGAATCATCAGGTTTGTCCACATTTTACAAACGGTTAATCTTTTGCAAACTAAAGAGTTAACTAAGGTTAAAACATTATAAACTTTAGTTATTCTTTGGTTACAGCTAAAAGAGAACCTGTGCAGAAAGTCTGTCTCAAATGAAGTGAAATACAGATTGGTGGATGTAATAGCAAGGAGTTGCTTTCAGAAAGGACCTTTGCTTCTTGAATACATAAATGAATCACAACAAGAGCTGGTAATTATTTTATGCAGTAAATCAAATTCATGAAAAGAAAAAAAACAAAGAGAAAAAGAGAGAAGTAGATAAAAGACAGAGACATGCTCATCTTGATTCTTATATCAAAGACACCATATTTCTGTTTCCTTATGCCATGAAACTGCAGGCAAATAAAACTATAGATGATGTTCAAACTGGTTACAAGAAAGATGGAGAAACGAGATTGAAGAACTCCAACATTGCGACAGAAGCAAATGTCGATTATTCATCATCAATTGAGCACAATTGTATAGATTCAGTGGGCAGTTTGAAGAATATTAATGAGCAGGAAAGAGTTCCAAATTCTGCTCGGTCTAGTGTTTCGTTCCGATGTACAATTTCTAGTCCTGAGTCTGTAATAAAAAGCGATTCTTGGAAGACCAATGTCTTTACTTTGGGGCAAAAAACAGGGAGAAAAGCTACAAAATCCACTTCAGAAAGTTCAGATCAAATAGCCGAGGAGACGATTTACTTTGATGACATAGAGGAGTTTGAGCCTATTCTGAGCAAAGATTTAAATTTCCAAGATCAGAGACTATTCATATTCAAAGCACCTCTCTTTCCTTTACTGTTAAAGATAGACAGCGATACGAATATGAATATTTTTCCTGTGCAAAAGCCAAGATTAGTGGCTATAAAGGATCATTTGGAAAATTCTGATCAAGCTGAGGTATTGGAAAGTCAAGAATGTTGTTCCTTTACGTTCTCATCATCAGCAGAAATGACTGATCCAAGATCAAGAAAAGAAAATCAGCAGCCTTATTTGAGGACAATTACTATGCCAACTGAAAGGCCTAAAGATAATTTCGCGAATAACTTTCTTCGATCAAATACATTTCCATTTCAAGAGCCTGGAAAAGGATCACCTATGAATAGTCATGTACATCCTAAGCTCCCTGATTATGATGAATTAGCAGCTAAGTTCATTGCTCTTAAGAAAGAGAAACTGCAAAAGAACTTACAATGAGGCTATCTTCACTCTACATCAGGCTGGAGTAAATTTGAGTGTTTTATTGGTTTTATTCTTTTTCTTTCTTTGTATTTTTTTGCTAAGGGTTTCATATAAAATTATACAGAGATAGTGATTTTTCTGCCAAGGGTTTCATGTAAGCCCGTGAATTTAGAATCAGTAAGTTGAAGTACAGTAGTATATTTACGTCTTTTGATTTTTTTTTTCCTCACACGTTTATTTATCAAGGGGCGGCTCTAAGGCTAGGCCAGTGAGGCTAGGCAATTGAAGGCCCAAAATTCTTTTAAACTATTATAATTACTAGTCTTAAGGTATGACCAATTTTAATAAGTATATAATTTTAAGAAATAATGTAAATATTATTAGACTATATTTTTGAGTTATATAAAATTATAAGACTGTAAAAATTAAAGAAAAATTTCTTAAAATGATGAATATTGTTCTCATTTCTCAATAAATGAAGATTTGTCCAACAAAAGATTTTATTATGAGGAGTTAGGTTGGAATAATAAAAATTCATGTTATATTTGTAACCTACTACTGAAAATAAACACAAAAATACTTTTAATACAGTTCTTCAAAGATTTGCCAAATTTTAAAATTGAATATTTTGATTTTTTAGAGATTTGAAAATAAAAAGATTAGCCATATGCCTCTGAAAAATTGATAATAATGTAAATTCTAAAAATGAGAGGTGTTGAATTAATATTTCACAACAAATAATTTAATATGCAAAAGAATATAGTAAGACTTTTGTCATTTGTTTGACTGAATACAAAAACGAAACATAGGGAATGATTATAATATATGATTAAATCATTTCTAACAAAATAAAAAAAAGGCAAAGACCTGAAAATAATTATGGCTTCAAATAAGGAAAGAATTTAGTAATCAAAATTTTAGTAGATTTCAAATTTCTAAATATTAGGATAATAATCTAATTACGATTTTATCTAATGTAAAAATTATTTTTAAAAGGTAAAAAAGGCGAACGATATTTCGCTAAGGATCTTGTGCTTTTACTATAGTATAAATATAGATAACTATAGATATAGATATAAATATATAGGTACGCGCGCAATATTAATAAGTATAGTACTTTAGAAAATCATATAAATGTTATTAAATTATGTATACGTGACGTGCAATTATTAAATGTCATTTTGAAAATATTTCTAAAATTTAATAATAAGTTAAAGTGTATAATTATTATGAATATTATTATAATTATTATCTAATTATAGTTTTTCGAATGTGTACCTATATTTTGGTATATAAATTTTATAGAAAATGTATTTGCTTAAAGTGTAATGACATACTATTGTATACCCAAAGAATCAAACATATAATAAACACTCGCGTCAGAATATTTATATATAAAGAATGTTCTTACATGTATATTTTCAAGAAATGATACTTTTACATTTTCACCCCATTCGAGTAATTTTTAATGGTCCGGTCCTCTCAAAAATTACTACACATAACTCTCCAAGCAACTATTTTGGAGCTCATCTTTGTCAAAAGATATAGAAGATTGGGATCATGAAGGTTTGAATGTACTGGCAACTTGCAACTCAACCTCGTCTTTCGTTGATATTCACATGCCGCATATATTTGAATTAAAAGTTATGGCTAATTGCAATACAAGAAAAACCTATATGTGGTTGTGTTTTACCAAATAAACTTGAAATTTTAATACAAAAAAAACCTGTATGTGGTTGTTCTTACCAAATAAAATTGAAATTATGATTCTTCTAGCAATAAGTAGGAACGGAATATTTATTAATTAAGATTAAAACTATAATTCTTCTAGCATTAAGTAGGAACGAATTTCTTATCAAATAGGATTGAAATTATGATTCTTCTAGCATTAAGTAGGAACGAAAACTTTTGAAAAATAAAAACGTGTTCAATTTCAAGGAAAAAGCGTTGAGAAAAAGCATAAAAACTTACCAAATATAAGAACCATCGTCTTAATTATATTTGATTTTGAATCCCAAAGTAATAGGAGTTCTACATAGATCAAATAAGGAAAAGTTTAATAAGAAAAAAAATTATTTGATTTCAAAATTCTAAATATTAGAATATTTTTTATTAAATTACAATCTTATCCAATGTGAACTCTATTTCTAAAGGGCAAAAAAGACAAACGACATTTCGCTAAGGACCTTCGTGCTTTTAATATAGTATAGATATAGATTATTATTATTATTATAAACAAAAGTGTTACTGAAATTTTTTAGGTTAATTGATTGGGGTTATTTTATACCAATAAGTTCATAAATTATGATAATTTTATTATATTAGGTTATTTATAATTTATTTCTTAGATATTCACTAACGAGTGCTACTTAATAGATCGAACTGCAATTGTTGTTTAAATTGATCAGAAGGTGTAAATATTTTTAACATTGTCAATGCTCAAAACTTAAACTATTACGTTATGTACGTTCATTTTTTTTCTTCTTGTTTGTGATGATAGTCAAATCAAAATTTTCACTTCAAGTTCCGGACCTCAACATCTGATAATCCACCACTTTATTCTTTGTGCCCTTCTTCCTAGTTTTTTTTTTTTAGAATTTCCTATTTTTTATCTTAAATGATTAATTTATTGTTTAGAAAGCAATTTTTTTTGTTAGTGTACAAACTTTATAAAACAAATTTAAGGACCTCTTAATATGGTTTCGCCTTAGGCCACCAGATCCTTTGAGCCGCCTCTGTATACAGGGACGGAACTACGTTTGGAGGTGGAGGGTCACCGGAACCCGTTAGCTTTAGCAAAAAGACTATATATATAGAGTGAGTACCCCTTAAATATTTTATGTGGCCCCCTAAAATCATAAAATCTGGACAGATGAGTTCGTTTGTAGAAGTGCTTAAGTACCTCAATCTCTTGATAGTCCAGGTTCAAATCTGGGCTCTTACAATAAGGGGTGAGCGTTCGGTACTTCGGTATGGTATTTAAAAATTTCGCTACGATACTTCGGTATATGGTTAATCAATTGTGCATACCAAATACCGTATCAAAATAGTTTGGTACGGTTCGGTATTTTCTTGTTCGGTTCGGTTCGGTTTCGGTATCGTACCAAGTCTTTGTAAATGAAAAAATGATGAATTCTAATTCAAGATTTCACATAAGAATATAAGATCAGTTTTTCTAATGTGTTTTGTTCNAACATTTCGCTAAGAAACTTTGTGCTTTTAATATAGTATAGATATAAATTATTATTATTATTATTATAAACAAAAGTGTTACTGAAATTTTTTAGGTTAATTGATTGGGGTTATTTTATACCAATAAGTTCATAAATTATGATAATTTTATTATATTAGGTTATTTATAATTTATTTCTTAGATATTCACTAACGAGTGCTACTTAATAGATCGAACTGCAATTGTTGTTTAAATTGATCAGAAGGTGTAAATATTTTTAACATTGTCAATGCTCAAAACTTAAACTATTACGTTATGTACGTTCATTTTTTTTCTTCTTGTTTGTGATGATAGTCAAATCAAAATTTTCACTTCAAGTTCCGGACCTCAACATCTGATAATCCACCACTTTATTCTTTGTGCCCTTCTTCCTAGTTTTTTTTTTTTAGAATTTCCTATTTTTTATCTTAAATGATTAATTTATTGTTTAGAAAGCAATTTTTTTTGTTAGTGTACAAACTTTATAAAACAAATTTAAGGACCTCTTAATATGGTTTCGCCTTAGGCCACCAGATCCTTTGAGCCGCCTCTGTATACAGGGACGGAACTACGTTTGGAGGTGGAGGGTCACCGGAACCCGTTAGCTTTAGCAAAAAGACTATATATATAGAGTGAGTACCCCTTAAATATTTTATGTGGCCCCCTAAAATCATAAAATCTGGACAGATGAGTTCGTTTGTAGAAGTGCTTAAGTACCTCAATCTCTTGATAGTCCAGGTTCAAATCTGGGCTCTTACAATAAGGGGTGAGCGTTCGGTACTTCGGTATGGTATTTAAAAATTTCGCTACGATACTTCGGTATATGGTTAATCAATTGTGCATACCAAATACCGTATCAAAATAGTTTGGTACGGTTCGGTATTTTCTTGTTCGGTTCGGTTCGGTTTCGGTATCGTACCAAGTCTTTGTAAATGAAAAAATGATGAATTCTAATTCAAGATTTCACATAAGAATATAAGATCAGTTTTTCTAATGTGTTTTGTTCTGTATTTCCAGAGGTAAGATCAGTTTTTCTAATGCATTTTCTAATGAAAGAACTAGAGATAAAGAAGAAACGGCAACAAGACATCAACCACACTACACTAATTCAGAGAAGAATTACAATTTGAAGCACAAAAAATAGGGCTACATCACTATGTTCCACAAACGTTGGGATAATAGTCCAAAAAGGGGATGTCTGTAAGCATGAATTTATCTAATTTTGGACAATTTATAGTTTTAATGTGCTCTGGAGGCATTACATAGTACATATATACTACCACTATCATTCCACTATACAGGCATCTTTAGACAAAAAGGAAGTTCTCCGACCATAGGATAAAAAACTAGTGCACTGTCATAAATTTGCATAAAACTTCATCAAAAGATGACCAAGACCTGGTTATATCGCTAACAAAAATGTTTGCATTTTTAAAGTAAGAAATAACCTTTTTATAAGGTTTCGAAAACAACCAAAGCCTTTATTTGCTTAAAGATCAACTCCCTCCTTTTTCAAAAGTTTGGTAGTATCGAAAGTTCGATACCGAGAAGCGTACCGAAGTATCGAACTTTTGAAAAAATAATATCGAATTAGTACCGAAGAATCGATACCGAAATACCGAACTAATTTGGTCCGGTCCGGTTTTTCGGATTTTATGCCCACCCCTACCTACAATGCATAATTTTTTTATTTTACTTTTAAAGTAGTGTCCCGTGATGCTCAAATCCTGGGTCCGCCTCTGCATGTATATATGATTCGAATGGTAAATAATAGGTTCAATTTTAATTTTCATAATTAAGTATGTAAAAGTTTTTACAGTGTAAACACACATAATAGTTACTAAGGACTTTACAAAATCATTCTTTCCTTTAA
>AWOL01S0175863.1:4546-28982 GCA_000715115.1 Nicotiana otophora
AACTCTTGGCACGTTCGAGGACGAATGTATGTTTAAGTGGGGGAGAATGTAATGACTCGGCCGGTCGTTTTGAGTATTATAGACCCGTTCCCCCATTTACTGCTCAGTTTATGCCTTATAATTGATTTATGACTTATCAAGTTAGTTGGTCTGCGTCCGGAGGAAATTCTGAGTGAAATGAGACACTTAGTCTCATAATTGAAAATTTTAAGTTAGAAAAGTTGACCGAATGTGGACTTATGTGTAAACGACCTCGGATTTGAATTTTGATGATTCCAATAGATCCGTATGGTGATTTTGGACTTAGGAGCGTGTCCGGAAAATTATTTGGAGGCCTGTAGTGGAATTAGGCTTGAAATGGCAAAAGATGAATTTTTAGAAAGTTTGACCGGGGAGGTGATTTTTTAATATCGGGGTCGGAATCCGATTCTGGAAATTGGAATAGCTTCGTTATGTAAATTATGACTTGTGTGCAAAATTTGAGGTCAATCGGACTTGATTCGATAGGTTTCGGCATCAAATGTAGAAGTTGGAATTTCTTACTTTCATTAAGCTTGAATAGGGGCATGATTCGTGGTTTTAGCATTGTTTGATATGATTTGAGGCTTTGACTAAGTTCGTATGATGTTTTAGGACTTGTTGGTATATTTGGTTGAGTTCCCGAGGGGCTCGGTAGTATTTCGGACGTAGTTCAAATCATTTCAAATGGCTTTGCAATGCTGGTTTTTCTGCTGTTACCTATAGCCACGATCGCAAAAGGTGTTTGGTCAGTGGAGTTATTTGTTCTTCACGTGAGATTGTCTGTGATCGCGTAGAGTAAAAGTCGGGGCAGTGAGTTTAACTTCTAAAAATGGGACTTCATTCCATTTTTCATTTTTGACGGATTGGAGCTCGGGAATAGGCGATATTCGAGAACGTTTCAAGAAAAACAATGGGGTAAGTGTTCTTAACTCAATATTAGTAAAATTACCCGAATTCATGGTTGTTTTTAATATTTAATTGGTGAATTAAGTTGGAAAATTGTAAACCCCTCTTGGATAAATTTGAGGATTGAGGACCAAATTGTTATCGGAATTTAGTAATTTTGGTATGGTTAGACTCGTGGTTGAATGGGCGTTCATATTTTGTAACTTTCGCCAGATTCCGAGATGTGGGCCCAACATGCAATTTTTGAGCTAAATTTTGGATTTTTATGGAAATTTAGCATTTTCTTATGGAATTAATTTCAATAAATTTTATTGATTGGATTAAATTATTTGTGGCTAGATTCGAGGCGTTTGAAGGCCAATTCACGAGGCAAAAACCTTAGCGAATTAAGAATTATACGGTTTGAGGTAAGTAACAATTATAAATCTGATCCTGAGGATATGAAACCCCGTATTGTTTGCCATATAATTATTTTGGAGGTGACGCACATGCTAGGTGACAGGCGTGTGGGCGTGCACCGAGGTGATTGTGACTTGGTCCATCCCGTGAAACTGTAAAGTTGAATAACTTGTTGTTAGCTATATGCTCTCTATGAGTTGAAGAAATTTGACTGTAAATCATGTTATAAATCATGCTTAGGCTATGTGATAGTACTGTTCGGACCCGCAAAGGTCGTGTACTTGTTGAATTATTTTCTAATTGTTGTCTTGTACTCAGTTATGATTTTACTTGCGTATCATACCTCAGTTTTTCTTGATTTTGTTGATACACTATGTTATCTTTGTTTGGGCTGATCTTTGTGATTTTCGAGAGCCTGAGAGACTAGAGAGGATGATGACTAAGTGAGGGCGAGGGCCTTTCGGTGAGGTATGGATACTATAGCATGTGAGTTGTCCGTGCAACACGTGAGTTGTCCGTGCAGTACGTGAGTTGTCCGCGCAGCACGTGAGTTGTCCGTGCAGTACGCGGGTTGTTCGTGTGGATTATAGTGCTTGGGCTGTATGAGCCCCTTCGGAGTCTGTACACTCCCAGTGAGCGCGGGTACCCATTGAGTGTGAGTGATGAGGGCTGAGAGCTGAGTGGTTGAGCTGTTGTGACGAGTTGAGTGACTGTTGCCCTGAGAGGATATACTTGCTTTTCATTTGTTGTTGCACTTAGTTGCTATTTGTCATTGTTGTGAAATTCTCTGAAAGATTTTATATCCGAATTAAATGAACTTAAATTGTATAAGAATTGATTTGACTTAAACTGCTGGATTTGAAAACATGTCTATTCTTGTTGAAAATTATGAAAAGTGAACTATAATTGTGTAACTCGTCACTATCTTCAGTTCTTTATTTATTATTGTTACTTACTGAATTTGTTGTACTCATACTACACCCTACACTTCGTGTGTAGATTCAGGTGTTCCCGGCCATAGCGGGTGTCGATTTCTTTAGCATAGTGGATTTTCCGGAGATTCAAAGGTAGTTGCCGTATTTCGCAGACCTTACCTCTCCTTCCCTCTCTCTTTATTTACTGCATTTGGTCTCAGACTATTATGAATCATATTTTCCTGACTTGTATTCTATTAGATGCTCATGTACTCAGTGACACCGGGTTTTGGGAGTGTTTATATATGTATTTGTGAGTTTTCTTTCGCTAAATTTAGATATTATGTTTTCAAACTCAAAAGATACGGTGGTTTACTGAGATTGTCGGCTTGCCTAGTATTGAGATAGGCGCCATCATGACGGGTGAGATTTTGGGTCGTGACATTATGCGGCCGCATAATGGACCGTAGAGATGCCTATTTCTACCAAATATTTTCCTTCAACTCCCCAGCGCACTGTTCAATCTAAAAAGTCCGATTTTATACTATTATTAACCTCTACACCTACCCCGACATCACGGAACCCCGGTATTTAGGAAACATTTCACAGGGCCTTACAATTTTATTTTACAAATAGTTAATTCTTAAACTCAATTTACACTTAGCAACAAAACAGTATTACTCCCCGTAGTCAAATCACATTTCAAACTCCCCAACCCATTAAATGGATATTTCTAACAAATAATCTGCCTAAAACAATGCTTGCTTCCAAGCATACCGGCTGCGAGGAATTAAGAGATCTTTGTCGGTGATGAAATCCTCTTTTCGAATCTTGATTGACTGACACTAGGAACCGATTCAGAGAAAAAAGAAGCATTACATGAGATAGGCGGCAGATCAATTTCCGATATATATATATATCGTGTAAGGTTACAATAAGGGATAATGTTACCCTCGACTTCCCGATAAAGAAATGAGAGGGAAGCATGGCTTGACACAGCCAAGAGTAAGGCCGAAGGGTTCCTCGTTTCTGAATTCGGGAGGACGGATTACGCACCCGAGATCGAGCACGACTGAACATTGAATCCCGGCAGAGTGAAGTTCCGGGACTAAGGAAAGAGAGAAACGATTGAGCATAATGAGCATGGACCCGTTCGATAACAATGACAGATCGACATTTATCGAAAATAGAAGATTTGTACCTTATTTAGACTTGTACAAGAATTAAAATTCCCATACTAAATAAATGGGATACATTTTATATTTTAGACCACTATTGACTCACATATCAAAGCAATAAAGGCTTTTTTGTCTTCTAGCTATTGTTCAAAAGTGTTCTTCAGTTCCCCTTTTCTTTAGTTACAACCGAGCCCGTATCGAGGGCTCGATCGGAGCGGGTCTCAGTGTTAATTCAAAGCTAGTCTTTGGTTTGATTGTTTTATCTCTCTTTAATTTAATTATTTATTGTTCTTATATCATTCGTGTTAAATTAAACTATGTATCCTTTAAACTGCGAATAAATGTAATTGTTACTCATTTTTAAGGGTAAACAGTTTGGCACCCACCGTAGGGAAAAGGATAATAGTGGTGATTTAATACGAATCTCAATAACACACCCTATTTTACGCTTGTTCTATGAAGTTTTATTTCAGGTAAAACTAAAAATTTCAAATTCTTAGTCTGCTGACTTGAACGTTGATGCCGAGTCAGATCACCACAGTGAAAACAATAACGTGGTACCTAGCAATGACATGCCCCATGTTGATCCCAATGGTGTTCCAGTCGCTGACCCAGTCGATGCTAACTCACAAGTTGCCATCAACATCGACCTGTCAACTAACCTCGAAAACATCATTCGTGGGGAACCCCAGCCATCGGTTCAAGAGCACCCGAAAGGGAATGTGATGGGGTTAGCTTGAAAGCTTAGAAAGCGGCAATAGCATAGTTGCAAACCCAAAGTCATATCCGTAATAGGATCGAGCCCGATAGGGTCAGGGAAAACACTCCAAGGGATGAACAAATTTCCATGGAACTGGATGAATTCAGGGTCGAAAAACTTCCGAGGTGATGAAGATGCACAAAGCACTGACGAATCAGGTGGATTCTGGTGAGAAAAAGATAGAGGCCAACAAAAATAAGGTGGAAACTTACAATTCCAGGGTCGATCAGATCCCAGGAGCGCCTCCAATATTGAAGGGGCCAGATTCCAAAAAATTCATTCAGAAGCCTTCCCCCCCGAGCGCGGCGCCGAAGTCGATCCCGAAGAGATTCTAAATGCCCGACATTCCCAAGTATAATGGGATCACAGATCCAAACGAGCATGTAACCTCCTATACATGCGCAATCAAGGGGAATAACCTGGATGACGACTAGATCAAATCGATGTTGTTGAAGAAATTTAGGGAAACCTTGTTAGAAGAAGCGATGATATGATATCCCAACTTGCCTCTGAATTCTAGTGATTCATTTGCTATACTTGCGGATGCTTTCATAAAGGCCCATGCCGGCGCCATCAAGGTCGAGACGAGGAAATCAGACCTTTTCAATCTCAAGCAAAAAGATAATGAGATGCTTAGGGAGTTCATGTCGAGGTTCCAGATGGAACGAATGGACCTGCCCCTGGTCGCTGATGATTGAGAAGTTCAGGCGTTTACTCAAGGGCTCAACCCCCGAAGTTCTGTGGCTTCTCAAAAATTAGAGCAAAACTTGATGGAGTACCTGTCGGTCACTTGGGCCGACATCCATAACAAGTATCAGTCAAAGATCAGAGTCGAGGACGACCAGCTGGGGGGGCCATCGGGGTCTGTTTACCCCAATATAGGGAATGAAGATCTAAGGGAATCATCGACTAAGAGCCAAGGCCAGTCCGAGTTTGATATCTGCCATATGACTCAGACCAAAGGGGAAACACATTCGGCCCCCACCCGACTAGGAACGATAAGAGAAATGATCAAGGACCGGGCAACCGAGGCCTGATGAGCAAAAATGGTTTTGACCGATAGCTCGGGGGTAGGGATGCATCGAGATTATCATAGTACAATTTCAACGTGAATGTTGTAATTATAGTGTCGACCATAGGTTGCATCATAGAGACCAAGTGTCTTAGACCACTGCATTCCGATCCCGTACAGAGAAATCACAGCTTGGTGTGTAAGTACCATGTTACTAATGGTCATAGGACCAAAGATTGTTGACAACCAAGGGAAGAAGTAGCTCGATTATTCAAAAATGGGCATCTTTGAGAATTTCTAAGCAAACGGGCCAAAAGTCATTTAAGAAATTGGGATTTAACAAACAGGTTGAACAAGAGGAGCCTAAACACGTGATCAACATGATCATTGGGGAAGTGGATGTCCCCTAAGGGCCAATGATCAAATGCACCAAAGTTTCTAACACAAAGGAAAAATACACCCGGGATTACTTCCCGGAAGGGGCCATATCGATCAGCGACGAAGATGCCGAGGGTATCATCCAGCCTCACAACGGTGCACTAATAATATCTGTGTTTATTAATAAATCTATAGTTAAACATATGTTGATTGATCCAGGTAGCTCAGCCAACATCCTCCGATGGAGGGTCGTAGAACAACTGGGATTATTGGACCAAATCGTGCCGGCGGTCTGTATGTTGAACAGATTCAACATGGCATGCGAAATGATAAAGGGTGGAATAACTTTATCGTTAAACACTGAAGGGACCTCCCAGGAAACAAAGTTCTATATGATAGAGAGGGATATGAAGTACAACGCCTTGTTCGTAAGGCCATGTGTTCACAGCATGAGGACAATGCCTTCAACCTTACTTCAGGCGTTCAACTTTCCTACTCCAATAGGAGTCAAAATTGTCTACGGGGAACAGTCGGCCGCAAAGAAGATGTTCGTTGTCGATGAAGTGTAACAACCCGACTTGTCATTTTGAACATTTACGCCCCTTTCAACTATTTTAAGTCTTGAATACCTTTGTATTATGTATTATGATATGTATGAATCATCGTTTTTGATGTTTCAGGTGTTTCGGGATTAGTTCGGAAGAATACATTTCATGTTGGAAACTTAAATGAAAAGGGTTAACCAAAGTTGAGACTTTTATGAAAATGAATCCGGAATAAAGTTTTGATGATTCTAATAGCTCTGTATGGTGATTTTGGACTTAGGAGCATGTCCAGAAAATTATTTGGAAGTCCATAGTTAAATTAGGCTTGAAATGGCTAAAATAGAAATTTAAGTTTGGAAATTTGATCGAGGAGTTGATTTTTTGATATCGGGGTCGGAATCTGATTCTGGAAATTGGAATAGGTCTATTATGTCATTTATAACTTGTGTGAAATATTTGAGGTCAATCGAACTTGATTCGATAGGTTTCTGCATCGAATGTAAAAGTTGAAATTTCTTAATTATATTAAGCTTGAATTTGGGGCATGATTCGTGATTTTAGCGTTGTTTGATGTGATTTGAAGCTTCGACTAAGTTCGCATGATGATTTATGACTTGTTAGTATATTTGGTTGAGGTCCCGAGGGGCTCGAGTGAGTTTTGGGGTGGTTTCAGACCATTTCTAGGCCATTTGTAATTGCTGGTTTTGTCTACAGAGGTGTACATCGCGAACATTTGGTCGCATTCGCGAAGAGCAAATAGGAGTTTGGGTCTTTGTGAATCGCGATCGCAGAAGCTCTTTTGCAATCGTGTAGAACAAAATCATTATTGCACTGACCCGACTTTGGAAGCCTATATCGTGCAATCTATAAGAAATTTGGAGAAGATAAAAAAATGAAAGTTGTAGCTCTCGATGTCTAGTTTTCAGAAAGTCAAACAATCTCTCATATGGAGCTCGGATTGAAGTGATATTTGAGGCAATATTTACCATATGGATTGGGATAAGTGATTCTAACTCGGCTTTGGTTAAATTATAAGAATCTATTGTTGTTTTTATCAACAAATTAGTATTTTGGGTTGACAATAGTAGAAATTTTCATAGATTGTAATTGAGGATTTGAAGGCTGAGTTGTGGTCGAATTTGAATAATTTTTGTATGGTTAGACTCGTGGTTGAATGGACGTTCATATTTTGTAACTTTTGTTGGCTTTCGAGACATGGGCCCCATTGGCAAGTTTTGAGTGTAATTTCGGATTTTGTGGGAAAATTAGTATTTTCATATGGAATTAATTCCTATAATTTGTGTTGACTGAATCGAATTAATTGTGACTAGATTCGAGCCGTTCGGAAGTTGATACGCACAAAATGGAATTTCTGGAGCATTGTTTAGCTTGCTCGATATTGGACTCGACTTGTTCGTGGTAGGTAACACTTCTAAACTTGGAGTTGAGGGTATGAACCCTGATTATACGTGTTATGTGAATTGTTTGGAGGTGACACACAAGCTAGGTGACAGGCGTATGGGCGTGCACCATGGAAATTGAGACTCAATCGATTCCGTAGAGTTGTATAGTCAATTAACTCATATTAGTTTTCCATGTATTTTTGTGTGTTAGAGAAACTGAGATGTGACTCATGTTAGAAATCATGATTAGGAAAATATTGGTATACTTAGTCATGTTCATTCATTTCATATCATCTCTTAGTTGTTTCTATTTATTGATTCATCATATCATGATTTTTGGGTTGATTTGCATGACATTCTGAGCCCGAGAGACTGGAGAGATTGATGACTGATTGAGGTCGAGGGCCTGATGGCGAGGATATTTATGGGATTGGGCTTTGCGCTGCAATATGTTTTATTGATTTATGCCATGATTGGCTTGTTATAGAGCTTGGGCAGAAAGAGCCCCTCCCGAGTATGTACACACCTCTAGTGAGCGCAGGTACCTACTGAGTGCGAGTGCCAAGTGCTGAGTGCGAGTGCCGAGCGATTGGGAGGATTGAGTGACCGTGTGGATTGAGTGACTGGGAGGACTGAGTGACTGGGAGGGCTACGTGAAATGATACTCTTAGAGTATGCATATGGTTTTATTATTGAGTTGCATCGCATTGACATGCACTCTTGACATAAAGGCGTATAGATGCATTTTTCATCATGTTGTACGATATTGCGTCATTCATGACTTCTGCTACATATTGACATGTAGGCATAGAGATGTATTTTTCCTCATATTATTTAAAAATGAAAAAATTACGTATTGAAAGTATTGGGAAAATCATAGTTTTTAAACTTACTCATAAATTGGTGATTTCGGTAAAAGGATTTGGGTTTTCACTGCTATATTTGAAAAGCAGGACTATGTTTTTGGAATTGTGAATGAGCTGAGCATTTTATCTCTGAGCTACTTCTTTATTACTTCTATTATGTTGTTATGAATTCTTGTTGGCTATAGGTGTTGGACCCTGACCTTTATTCCAGCTCGTCACTACTTTCAACCTAAGGTTAGGTTTGTTACTTATTGAGTACATGGGGTCGGTTGTACTCATACTACACNGTCACTACTTTCAACCTAATGCTAGGTTTGTTACTTTCTCAGTACATGGGGTCGGCTTCACTGATACTACACTTCTGCACATTGCGTGCAGATATTGACTGCTGTTGTTGCTGTGCTCCATGCTTGAGGGATTTGAAGATGTACCTGCGTTCCTGTTGAAGCTGCCTCTTGTTCATGGTAGCCTTAGATTTATAAAAATCTATTTATGTACATTTCGAACATATGATGTATTTATTTCATACCAGCTTTGTAAATTCTAATCTTAGAAGCTCAGGATTTGTACTACACTTCCTTAGGGAGTGTATTAGAGTCAGTTAAATATTAATTGAATTGGATAGTTGTTAATTGGCTTACCTGACAAGCTGGGTTAGGTTCCATCACCACTAGGTGGAATTTCGGTCGTGACAAGTTGGTATCAGAGCTCTAGGTTCNGATGTTGATGTTGCTATGATCGACGGGAGCTAGATTTGAAGATGTACTTGTGTTTCGGTCGAAGCTGCCTCTTGTTCATGGTAGCCTTAGATTTATAAAAATCTATTTATGTACATTTCGAACATATGATGTATTTATTTCATACCAGCTTTGTAAATTCTAATCTTAGAAGCTCAGGATTTGTACTACACTTCCTTAGGGAGTGTATTAGAGTCAGTTAAATATTAATTGAATTGGATAGTTGTTAATTGGCTTACCTGACAAGCTGGGTTAGGTTCCATCACCACTAGGTGGAATTTCGGTCGTGACAAGTTGGTATCAGAGCTCTAGGTTCATAGGTTCTACAACTCATGAGCATGTGTCTAATAGGGTGTTGCGGATCGGTATGATGACGTCCATACTTATATTCAAGAGGCTACGGGGCATATAGGATAATTTCCCATCTTATTTTCCTTATCGTGCAGAATTGATTCATCTTGAAGCATAACTCTTTGAATTCCTTCCACGCATTTGTGTGCGCATGTGACTGCTCGGTATTAGTTGTGCATCACCGGCTTGTGATTCTATGAATGAGGTTTGAGATGTGTATTCTGTGTTTTGGTGATTGGCCAGTCTGGAGGACTTGAGGCTAGATTTAGAACGCAGCTTAGGCTTGGTAGCTTCAGTTGTGTGAACTTGTACATTTGGACTCATACGTCTGGTAGTGCCCCTATGAGTGCAATTTGTGGCTCGATGAGCGGTGAAATGACCATATGATGGGTATGATGTTAATGCGGAATGTGTCCAGATGATTTGAATATGACGGGATGAGTTTCTTTGGGATGTGAAATGGACTATTGGGTGCTTGATTTCTATCTTGATGTGACGTAGAAGTCTCGAGTTATGATTGTGTTGAAATATTTTTCATGTTGTTTAATTGTGGAACGAAGTATATTTTTCATGTCTTGTGGTGAGTTCAGACCCAGGAAGATTAAGTGATTTAGTAGTAATTGTGGCTTTGAAAGGGTATAGCAAGATGCCAATTTGAGGATGTGCAGGTGGGTTATCTCCTGCGAAGTAACCTACGTAGGTGTGTTCCCTATAATGTTGAGTGGAGAGTATATATTCTACCGCGGGGCGTATGTGTTGAGATTTGAATTTGAATCTGGTGGAGAAAGTTGACTTAACTGTCACGAGAATGAAGGCGAGCTTAGCAGAAGAATTGAGGTATTTTATGGTTTGTGTTACCTGAGCTTGTGAATTATTTTTGTTGAACTGACTGCAATATTAAGGCTGTAATAGAGTATGAGTATTGTGAGTTATCGAGTGTTTAATCCATTACTTTGAGCCAAGTGGGGGAGTCTGTTATTGACAATTCAATTTCATGGTTATATGTTAAATTTTAGTTTTGTTTTGAGACATACTTGTGGATCGGTTATGACTGCAGAGGTTGAGATCGAGGAGGACTCGAGTAAGGAAATTCTTAGATATGGGTTATATTGCACTTTATGAATATATGAAAATCATGGGATGATCGAGTTGTTATTGTGAAGGATGTAGTATGCACAGAGTATGAATTTGATCGGTGGTGTTAAGGCAGGGTTACCTCTTCGAGGTTTGTTGTGCTAATAGGGCACATTTCTTTCAGCCCGTTTGGGCGGTAAAATTTAGATTTGTGCAGAGTGGATGACTCTCGAGAGGGTTCTAATGGATTCAAAATGTATATCTGGTAATTGAATTTTTTTTGAATTTTGTATATCACTAGAATGAGGTATTTACACTGGATGGTGTCGGGACTTGCGGTAATTTTGTATGACTATGGATTATACATTTAAGTATAAGAAAGGAAAGAGGAACAATTTTAAATTCACATAAGGTATTTTCATAGTGAGTGTTTTGGTTGTGGTATTTATGGGGGGATGCGGTGAGACTTTACAGATGTTTTGAGGGCAAGATTCTTAGGTTTGGTGACCTGTGTGGCTTGGTCGAGTTAGAGGAATTCAGTTCAGATAGCTTAGTTATGTGCAAATGGATTTCAAAGTGTTTTTGATGGTTTCTACCATGGTTTGAACGAATATTTTCTACCGGTATGGGAAACGTGTTGTGTATTGTGATTTCCTCCTGGAAGAAAGCAAATGGAAGGTTTCTAACTAACCGAGTATGTAATCTGCCGGTGATTCAGAGTTGATAATAAGATTCTCATGCTTTTTACATGATAGATGTGGTGTGTTGTGCGGGGTTAAAATTTACATGTACAAGGTGAAAGTTCAGTATTAAGGGAAGGTCTCGAATTTTGGACAACATGGCCAGTTTCAGATATTTAGATGAATGTTATAACTGCTCGGAAATTCCTGAGAAGGATGCGCATTTCAGAAGGCGCATTATGTTTTGACTTATGGATGTTCATCGGTATTGCGGTACTCACCTGGTTGATAGATTGTTGATATTCAAATTATTGCTATGTATCATGGAAGAATTATGAAAGTATTCCTCGTGGGATGATCGTGCATGAAAGATGTGTGAGTTATTCGAGTGCTGGAGTTGGGCGCAGATACGGTGATTCATGTGTTTTATGAATTTGGAGACTGAAAGTTCTTAGAAGCATATTGTTTCGGGGTTGCGGCCTGTTTGAATGTGAGTGTTTTATTTAAACTCAATAGAGGCACTAGTTGCGTTAATTAATTATGATAGCATATATGTGAGGTTATAAAGAGTCTAATTCCCTGAGTAAACTTGGTAGTTACTATTTCTGCGTTAACTTGCCGATTTGAGTTGTGAAAGCACACATTGCACCAACCTACACTATGGCGTGTTATTTATACCAGATCAGGAGTGTGAAAATCTTACTTCATTATCATAAACATGTGTATTTGTTCAATTACTCATGTATGATATGCTTGGACTGGAGGCCTGTGACCATGCCAGGCAGATTATGTTATTGGCATGTGAGTTGTCCGTGCAAATCCATATACTGATATTATTGGCACGTGAGTTGTCCGTGCGGGTCCAGATATTGATACTATAGCACGTAAGTTGTCCGTGCGGTTGATGTTAATGTGAGCTCTAGGAGAGTTGGTTATTGTTATTAGATTCGTGTGTCTTGGATCAACTATATATGATGCGCTCGTAGCATTGCGGTTGTGGTGGTGCTTGTTGAACTTGGAAAACAGTTCTCTTCTTTGAGACATTTTCCATTTTTGGGTATGCGGGTTGCGTAATTGTGGCTTGAATTATATTGGTGTGACATGTCTGTGGAATAGTTGTGTTTGATAAAATAAGGTCATTTGACCTAAAATGGGTACTATCGGATTCTATTATAGTATATTTGGGAGGATAATATCAAAAGTCGGCTTAGAAAGTGATTATGGTTCTGGTTGGGAGAGAGAGCTCCACGACTAGTTGATTTGATGAGTGGTTATGAGTTTTTGAATATTTCTTTAATTATCGGTAGTGTACGGAGGTGTTTGAACGAGGTTTTATTAGATATGAGATTTATCACCGGTATCGGGCTAGTTTTGTTTAGCAGCTATGGTGATTAGAACTTATTGCTACGAGTATCCGAGTTGTGTAGTACGTTATGTGACTATATCTGGGGTCATGGTTATGGCTTGATACAGTTTGTTCAGACTTATACAGTGTGTAGATGTGAGATTCGGGTCTTGAAAAGAAATTTTGAATGTTGGGAATCAAAATCCAAGGTTTATGGGCTAAGGTTGAATCAATGATCTTTAATTATGATATGTTGTCAGGCCTATATGGAATATGGTGGCATGGGATCACCCCCGGGTATATGCGTGGTAAGGTGGAATAACGATTTGAAGGTTTAGGAATAACTCTTGGCACATTCTAGGATGAACGTATGTTTAAGTAAGGGAGAACGTAACGACCCGACTTGTCATTTTGAACATTTACGCTCCTTTCAACTATTTGAAGTCTTGAATAGCTTTGTATGATGTATTATGACGTGTGTGAATCGTTGGTTTTGATGTTTCAGGTGTTTTGAGATTAGTTCGGAAGAATAAATTTCATGTTGGAAACTTAAATGAAAAGGTTTGACCGGAGTTTTGAATTTTGTACAAACAACTCCGGAATAGAGTTTTGATGATTCCAATAGCTCTGTTTGGTGATTTTGGACATAGAAGTGTGTCCGGAAAAGTATTTGAAAGTCCATAGTTAAATTAAACTTGAAATGGCTAAAATAGAAATTTAAGTTTGAAAATTTGACCGGGTCGTTGACTTTTTACTATCGTGGTCGGGATTCGATTCTAGAAATTGGAATAGGTCTGTTATGTCATTTATGACTTTTGTGCAAAATTTGAGGTCAATCAGACTTGATGCGATAGGTTTCGGCATCTAATGTATAAGTTGGAATTTTCTTAGTTTCATTATGCTTGAATTGAGGCGTGGTTCATGGTTTTAGCGTTGTTTGATGTGATTTGAGGCTTCGACTAAGTTCATATGATGTTTTATGACTTGTAGTATATTTGGTTGAGATTCGAAGGGGCTCGGGTGAGTTTTGGGGTGGTTTCGGACCATTTCTAGGCCATTTTAATTGCTGGTGTTTTTCAACAGAGGTATGCATCACGATCGCGAACATATGGTCGCATTCGCGAAGAGAAAATAGCAGTTTGGGGCCTTGTGAATCGTGATCGCGGAAGCTCTTTCGTGATCGCGTAGAACGAAAACTCTGCTACACTAACCCAACTTTGGAAGCGTATATCGTGCAATCTATAAGGAATTTGGAGATAATCTAAAAATGACAGTTGTAGCCCTTGATATCTAGTTTTTACAAAGTCAAACCATTTGTCATTTGGAGTTTCGTACAAAACGTTATGACTATTATACTATAGCATGTCTGAAAGAGTTGGGGAGTTTCTTCTTCACAATCGCGATTGGTTTTCTGCGATAGCGAAGGGCAATTTTGGGCCTGGAAAATGTTGTGCTTTGCGATCGGGAAGCATTTTCCACGATCGCGAAGAGTAAATGCCTGGACATAAGCTATATTTCGAGGTTTGGGCCATTTTAACACATTTGGAGCTATGGAGCTCGAATTTAAGCGATACTTGAGGTAATTTTTATCATATGGATTGGGGTAAGTGATTCTAACTCGGTTTTGGTTAAATTACATGAATCTATTGATGTTTTTATCAACAAATTAGTGTTTTGGGTTGAAAATAGTAGAAAAGTTTATAGACTTTTATTGAGGATTTGAAGGCCGAGTTGTGGTCGAATTTGAGTAATTTTTATATGGTTGGACTCGTGGTTGAATGGACGTTCACATTTTGTAACTTTTGTCGGGTTTCGAGATGTGGGCCCCACTAGCATTTTTGAGTGTAATTTCAAATTTTGTGGGAAAATTAGTATTTTTATATGGAATTAATTCCTATAATTTGTGTTGACTGAATCGAATTAATTATGACTAGATTCGAGCCGTTCGGAAGTTGATACGCGCAGAATGGAATTTCTGGAGCATTGTTTAGCTTGCACGATATTGGACTCAACTTGTTCGAGGTAAGTAACACTTCTAAACATCGAGCTGGGGGTATGTATCCTGATTATACGTGTTATGTGAATTATTTGGAGGTGGCGCACATGCTAGGTGACGGGCGTATGGGCGTGCACTGGAGTAATTGCGACTCAGTCGATTCCGTAGAACTGTATAGTCAATTAACTTGTATTCTTTTTCCATGTACTTTTATATGTTAGAGAAACTAAGTTGTGACTCATGTTAGAAATCATGCTTAGGCAAATGTTGGTATTATTAGGAACCACAGAGGTCATTTCTGCTGCCGAATTATTTGTTTAAATTGTAACTTCATACTCAGTCTCTGTTGCTATTTATTGATTCTTCATATCATCATTTTTGCGCTGCTTTTCATGACATTGTGAGCCCGAGAGACTGGAGAGATTGATGACTGAGTGAGGCCGAGGGCCTGATGGTGAGGATATTTATGGGATCGTGCTACGCGTCGCACAACTTTTATTGATTTATGCCATGATTGTTTGTTGTAGTGCTTGGCCTGAAGGAACCTCTTCGGAGTCTGTACACACCCTCAGTGAGCGCAGGTACCTACTAAGTGTGAGTGCCGAGCGATTGGAAGGATTGAGTTACTATGAGGATCGAGTGACTGGGAGGACTGAGTGAAATGATACTCTGAGAGTATGCATATAGTTTTATTATTGAGTTGCATCACATTGACATGCACACTTGACTTATATGCATAGAGATGCAGTTTTCCTCATGTTATACGATATTGCGTCATTCATGACTTCTCTTACGTATTGACATGTAGGCATAGAGATATTTTTCCTCATGTTATTTAAAAATGAATTAATTACCTGTTGAAAGTTTTGGGAAAATTACAGCTTTCAAACTTACTCGTAAATTGGTGATTTCGATAAAGAATTTGGGTTTTCACTACTATATTTAAAAAGCAGGACTATTTTTCTGGAACTGTAAATGAGCTGAGCATTCTATCTCTCAGCTACTTCTTTTATTACTTCTATTATGTTGTTATGAACTGTTGTTGGCTATTGGTGTTGGACCTTAACCTTTATTCCAGCTCGTCACTACTTTCAACCTAAGGTTAGGTTTGTTACTTATTGAGTACATGGGGCCGGTTGTACTCATACTATACTTCTATACCTTGCGTGCATATATTGGATGTTGATGTTGCTATGATCGACGAGAGCTAGATTTGAAGATGTACCTGTGTTCCGGTCGTAGCTACCTCTTGTTAATGGTAGCCTTAGATTTATAAAAATATGTTTATGTACATTTCAAACAGATGATGAATTTATTTCATACCAGCTTTGTAAATTCTAATCTTAGAAGCTCATGATTTGTACTACCAGTCCTTGGGAAGTGTATTAGACTCAGTTAAACATTAGTTGAATTGGATTGTTGTTAATTGGCTTACCTAAGGGGTTGGGTTAGGTTCCATCACGAGTAGGTGGATTTTGGATCATGACATGAAGTAATCCGGTGCCTGCGATTTTCGACATCAAAAAGTAGGGGACTAGCGGAAGAAAAGGAAACCAAATAGAAATCAATGATTCCGACCTCGATCGAGCGGAAAAATAGGATGAGCACATAGCGGACGAGGAGGATGATTACGGCATCTCAAGATATTTTATGGCACCTGATGACACCGATGCCACTAAGTAGACCATCGAGGAATTGGAGAAGCTTATATTGATTGAGAAAATACCGGATCGAAATGTATACCTGGGCACAAGACTAACTCCCAAGCTCAGGAAAAAACTTATTGATTTTCTTAAAGCTAAAGACGATTGTTTTGCCTGGTCCCACTTAGATATAACAGGGATCCCACTGGAGGTGACAACTCATAAGTTGAACTCGGATCTAAAGTTGCACTCGGTCGAACAAAAGAGAAGGTCGCAGTAGGAGATCAAACACGTGTTCATCAAAGACGAGGTATCTAAACTTTTGAAAATAGGTTCTATCCGGGAAGTTAAGTACTCGGATTGGTTAGCTACCATAGTAGTCGTACCTAAAAAAGGAAACAAACTTAGAATGTTTGTATATTATAAGGATCTAAACAAGGAGTGTCTGAAGGATTCATTCACATTGCCTAACATGAATCGAATGATCGACGCGACGGCCAAACACGAGAAATTGAGTTTTCTCGACTCGTATTCTGGGTACAACCAAATTCAAATGGACCCGGGAGATCAAGTAAAGACTTCTTTCATAATCAAATCTGGCACAACTGTTACAACAGTGATGCCGTTTGGGCTAAAGAACGGCGGTTCCACGTACCAACGCCTAGTTAACAAGATGTTCGAAGAGCACACACAGAAATCAATGGAGGTTTATATTGACGATATGTTGGTTATGTCCCTGCGAGCAGAGGACCATTAGAAACATTTGCTGGAAACCTTTGATATATTTACGAAGTACAACAAAAAGCTAAACCCAGAGAAGTATGCTTCCGGGGTTAGTCCAGGTGTAACGACCCAACCGGTTGTTTTGACTGTTATAACCTCGTTCCCATAAATAAGACTCCCCGTATGTGCTTTTACTAATTTATGACTTATGGGGATGGTTGGTTCGGGATTTGGAAGGGTTCGGGTTGAAATCGGAGCACTTGGTTCTTTAGTTGGTTTTAAAAAGAGCAAGTTTGACTTCAGTCAACATTTTTAGAAAATGACCTCGGAATCGAGATTTGACGGTTCCAATAGGTTTGTATGATGAATTTGGACTTGAGTGTATGATCGGATCGGGTTTTGGATGACCCGGGAGCGTTTCGGCACCTATTGTGGAAAGTTATCACTTTGGAAGAATTTCATAAATTTGGGTTGAAGTGCATTTAAATATTATCGATGTCCGTTTTGGTTTTCGTGTATGAGAAAAGCTCCGTATGGTGATTCTGGTATTGGGAGCGCGCCCCGAAGTGGATTTGGATGTTCGTAGGTTATTTTGGGATCATTTGGCAAAAGTTGGAAATTTGGATAAGTTTGACCAGGAGTGGAATTTTTGAAATCGGGGTTGTATTCCGATTCCTGAAAATGGAGTAGATCCGTAATGTCGAATGTGGCTTGTGTGCTAAATTTGAGGTCAATCAGACGTGATTTGATAGGTTCCAACATCGAATGTAGAAGTTTGAATTGGGGTGCGATTATTGATTTTAATGTTTTTTATGTGATTTGAGGCCTCGAGCAACTTTGTGTTATCTTATAAGACTAGTTGGTATGATTGGACGGGGTCCTCGGGGCCTCGGATATGTTTCAGGGTGGTTTCAGATCGAATTTGGATGAAAAGTTATTGTTGGTTTGCTGGTTCTGGTTTTGTTCTTCGCGAACGCGAAGGGAGTCCCGTGTTCGCGAAGAAGGAAAATGGTGGTTGCTATCGTGTTTTTCGCGAATGCGAAGAAGGACTCGCAAACACGGAGGGGTGCTTGATGAACCTACACAAGCGCGTTGGGCCAGGCGCGAACGCATAGAAGGAAATGGAGAAGATGGGCCTGAGGTCGTTGGCCTTCGCGAACGCAAACACGAAGGAGCAAGGTCAGCTGGTCATCGCGAATGTTAAGGGGAATTTTGGGGTAGAGACATCTGGCCTTCGCAAACGGGAGGCATTGGTCGCGAACGCAAAGAAGGGCAGTGCTGGGCAGTGAGTCGTTTTAAACGGGATTTTGGCCATTTTCACTTCCTTTCTGCCATGGGAGCCGATCATGGAGCGAATTTGGAGCTCCATCTTCATCATCTATGTCAAGGTAAGTGATTCCCACCTATTGCAAGTTAAATACTTGGATTATATATGGATTTAGACATGAAAATTTATAGAACTTTAGGATTTGAAACAAAACCTAGAAATTGGTATTTTTGGATTTTAACCACGAAAATGGATATAGGATTGGATGGAAATGGTATATTTGAGTTCTTGAGGTTATGGGTAATGATTTCCTCCGAATATTTTCAGAATCCGGGCACGTGGNATAAGACTCCCCGTATGTGCTTTTACTAATTTATGACTTATGGGGATGGTTGGTTCGGGATTTGGAAGGGTTCGGGTTGAAATCGGAGCACTTGGTTCTTTAGTTGGTTTTAAAAAGAGCAAGTTTGACTTCAGTCAACATTTTTAGAAAATGACCTCGGAATCGAGATTTGACGGTTCCAATAGGTTTGTATGATGAATTTGGACTTGAGTGTATGATCGGATCGGGTTTTGGATGACCCGGGAGCGTTTCGGCACCTATTGTGGAAAGTTATCACTTTGGAAGAATTTCATAAATTTGGGTTGAAGTGCATTTAAATATTATCGATGTCCGTTTTGGTTTTCGTGTATGAGAAAAGCTCCGTATGGTGATTCTGGTATTGGGAGCGCGCCCCGAAGTGGATTTGGATGTTCGTAGGTTATTTTGGGATCATTTGGCAAAAGTTGGAAATTTGGATAAGTTTGACCAGGAGTGGAATTTTTGAAATCGGGGTTGTATTCCGATTCCTGAAAATGGAGTAGATCCGTAATGTCGAATGTGGCTTGTGTGCTAAATTTGAGGTCAATCAGACGTGATTTGATAGGTTCCAACATCGAATGTAGAAGTTTGAATTGGGGTGCGATTATTGATTTTAATGTTTTTTATGTGATTTGAGGCCTCGAGCAACTTTGTGTTATCTTATAAGACTAGTTGGTATGATTGGACGGGGTCCTCGGGGCCTCGGATATGTTTCAGGGTGGTTTCAGATCGAATTTGGATGAAAAGTTATTGTTGGTTTGCTGGTTCTGGTTTTGTTCTTCGCGAACGCGAAGGGAGTCCCGTGTTCGCGAAGAAGGAAAATGGTGGTTGCTATCGTGTTTTTCGCGAATGCGAAGAAGGACTCGCAAACACGGAGGGGTGCTTGATGAACCTACACAAGCGCGTTGGGCCAGGCGCGAACGCATAGAAGGAAATGGAGAAGATGGGCCTGAGGTCGTTGGCCTTCGCGAACGCAAACACGAAGGAGCAAGGTCAGCTGGTCATCGCGAATGTTAAGGGGAATTTTGGGGTAGAGACATCTGGCCTTCGCAAACGGGAGGCATTGGTCGCGAACGCAAAGAAGGGCAGTGCTGGGCAGTGAGTCGTTTTAAACGGGATTTTGGCCATTTTCACTTCCTTTCTGCCATGGGAGCCGATCATGGAGCGAATTTGGAGCTCCATCTTCATCATCTATGTCAAGGTAAGTGATTCCCACCTATTGCAAGTTAAATACTTGGATTATATATGGATTTAGACATGAAAATTTATAGAACTTTAGGATTTGAAACAAAACCTAGAAATTGGTATTTTTGGATTTTAACCACGAAAATGGATATAGGATTGGATGGAAATGGTATATTTGAGTTCTTGAGGTTATGGGTAATGATTTCCTCCGAATATTTTCGGAATCCGGGCACGTGGACCTGGGGTGAAGTTTAGATATGTTACCATGTTGGGTTGGGTAATTAATTTAATAGTTTAATTTCGAGTTATTGAGCATGTATTAACCATTTTATATAACATTTGGATAGTTTCGGATTTTTCGGCACCAAGTTGGGATTTTTACACGACATAGTGATCGGAAGTGGGCTTATAGACAAGGTAAGTCTCTTGTCTAACCTTGTAAGAGGGAATTTACCCCATAGGTGATTTAAATTAATAATAATTGCTAATTGTGGGGGCTACGTACGCACGAGGTGACGAGGGCCCGTGTGTAGCTACTAATATTACTATGTCCGAGTAGTTTAGGACTCAAATCATGAATTTCTTGAGATAATTGTATCCTTTATTTAATTAAAGTATTAGAATTATACTGTAAGTTGTTAGAGAAAATTGTAAGAGACTAAAATTTCACATATTTGTATTCTTGCACGAAATATTTGACTGTTAATGGAAATTGCACGTCCTTATGTGTTAATCTTATAATATCTTCTCATTTCGGAGGATCATAAGAAAATGACCTCCTTTCTTGCAGAGCGAGCCTAATGCCTCGGCAGTATAGATGCATCTATAGATCATGCCGCACGTCCCTCGACAGTGTACATGACACTCTGGATCGGGTCGTACGACCACGACGGAAATCGTGCCTAATAATAATAAGTACACGACACCTTGATATTTTATTGTAGCTTGTGAAGCTAATTGATAAATTGAGAATTATTATAATTGAAAGAATTAATTATTTCTGCTTATTAAGGAAATTATTGTTGTTCACATAAATCATGTTTATTTAAATATTGTTATTTTTAATATTATTGACCCTTAGTGAGTGTCAAAGTCCACCTCTCGTCACTACTTCTTTGAGATTAGGCTTGATATTTACTGAGTACACATTATTTATGTACTCATGCTACACTTGGCGCACATTCTTTTGCACGTACATATATGTCTAGCGGCTTGTGGGCGCAGAGGTGTGGTTAAATGCAGAGTCTTAGGTGAGCTGCATTCTATATTACGATTGTGGTTAAATGCGGAGTCTTAGGTGAGCTGCATTCTATATTACGATCCACAGCCAGTAGAGTCTCCTTCAGAGTTATTTATATTTTTCCTGTCTAATTTGTATTCCGGATAATTGCTGTATTTTATTTTATATTCCTAGTAAATGCTCGTACACTTGTGACACCGAGTTTTGGGAGAACTATGGGTTGTTCTGTGTTGAATTTGTTAAAAGTATTATTATTTACTCTGTAAATTCCCATTCTTTACTATGTATATTAAAGGAAAATAAGATTTCAAAAGTAATAAAAATGAGAACCCAATTTAGTATTTATTGTTGGCTTGCTTGATAATAGTGTCCAGCGCCATCACGACCTTAATGGATTTTGGGTCATGACAACATGGTATCAGAGCACTAGGTTCACTTAGGTCTCACGAGTCATGAGCAAGTCTTGTAGAGTCTTACGGATCGGTACGGAGACATCTGTACTTATCTTCAAGAGGCTACAGGGTTATTAGGAGCACTTCCCTTCTTGATTCCTCATCGTGCGATTCGATTCCTTTGAGGCTTATGCCTTCGTTTCCTTCCTATTCGATATTATGCGGCGTGAAGTGCTTGTTATAAATTGGGAATCGAGGAAGTGTAATAGTACTATAGATGTGGTGCAGGATGTTTCTCCCTGCGTATTTGATTGAGCTATTGTCGCCGCCTTGCTGAACGATGCTCTGTCGTTTCAGCTCATTATCAGTATTACCTAAGGTTTTGATATTTAGCATTGGTTGTTATAACGATTCGTGCGTTGATATCGCACAGTGTTTGTGTAATGGTAGGATTATTGTCTATGTGTCGAGGCAGTGAATGACTAGAAAGTAGGTTTTACTCAGTGCATGATTCAAAGATTCAGTATTTTTATTTTCGTCAGAGGAAATACAATCGGCCTAAAAATGCTCAGGTTTGGGTCGATGGGGTAACGAGATTTGGAATTTTAGAGCGTGGTGGAATTTTCATCTATGATATGGTGACGTCGTCCTTGATGGAATGTGTTAAGTTCGCAGGTATTATGGTCTTCTTCAATTCACCTATGGGGAAGAGTATTGTGAATGGTGCTGGGGAAGCGACTGTTAGGGGTCGAAGTGTGCTGTGGTTCAAAATCAAATCGGTGATCCTAATGTTGATGGCTCAAGGAAGATGATCTTCGAAGAAGTTTAGAGTTGGCGGCGATCTATTAGTTCAGGTGCTACAGAGATGAATTTTATTTAAGGCAACAACTGAGCAGCGAATGAAGAGGAAGGACATGTGGAAGATGTCTTGCGGTGGTTAAAATTCTAGAAGGCCAAGTATGGGAAACAGAAGTCGAGTAGTTACTTAAAGGAGAGGGTTTGACCAAAGCGGGAGAGTCGCAGAGTAGCATACAGGTTCTGTGGTAGGGTAGCCATACGCCTTGGGGGAAGTTAGAGTGATTCGGAAATCATGGTGGACAGTGACTAGGTCTACGGGCTTAATGTGAAATATTGGCTGCCATATTGATGAAGATTCGGTGTGGCAGGAGGGAGTTGCTTAATATGAAGCAGGATACAACATGACTTTGGATTGGAATGTATTGTCGCACCTTTAGTTGATGTCCATGAGGAGTTAACAAACTTGTACAGTAGGCAAACGAGCACGGGCTCAGGATGGTTTATGGGTTTCGTGATAATTGTACTCGGTGCATTATTGTTGGAGGATGTCAGCATGGAATTTCCACATGTGGGATATCTCCTGTGAGCAGGTTAGCGGTTGTGTGGTGTTGATGGAGCTTTTACGAAGAATTTTACTGGCCATCCGGTAAGAGGTCGAATATGTGAATATGGCTAGTGATTTAGAATGTTCATGAAATGTTTAACATAAAGATTTCGAGGAATTTGGTGGGTCGATTATGCGAGATTATGTCAATGGGGGATAAGGAGTCTTAGTATGTTCCAGATTTATGTAATTATAGCTTCAAGCTAAGTGGAAGAGCCCCACCGTCTACGTTTGGAATGCATGGTTGTCTATTTGTGAGGTTTTTGGTTATCGGCATGTTGGTGGGTAATTACGACTAAGGAAAGAAAACATCACTAGTAGTTTGAGCAATGGATTGGAGGAATGTGTTCTATAATTGGGCTTCATCGGTTCATGTTCAGTTTTGAGAAGACTCAGGGTTTATGCTTTGTGTGGCGGTGATGTACAAGGAAAGTAATCCAGCTGGGTGCTTCTTTGAGAAGGTGTTCATGTGCTAGCATGGCCTTGGAGTTTGATTATAGTCGAGACCAAGTCAGGGTGAGTGACTCTCAATAATGGTCCTAGTGGATTCAAAAGTTAAAATGTGGTGCCTAAGTAGTTCGAGCCTGTAGTATGGTTAAGTATCGAGCTTTTGCAGCGGATTATGAAAGGGGTTTGGAGCGTTCTATGTTATCTTCGGTCTTCGGTGTAGCATTGGAGGAATGGGATAAAATGACTTCGGATTCATAGAAGAATTATCACAATGGGTGTACTAGTTGAAGATGTAGATGTGCGCACAAGGAAGGTATGAGATGGTTCATGGGTNCTCACAGAAGAATTATCACAATGGGTGTACTAGTTGAAGATGTAGATGTGCGCACAAGGAAGGTATGAGATGGTTCGTGGGTTTTGAGATAACGTGGTCTCGTGAAATAAGGTCACTCAGGATGGGTGCGGATTTGGGTTCGTTATGTTTTGAATGGAACCATTATGATTCCTAAGGCAAGTCTAGGGTAAATTAGAAGAAGTCGGATCAGTTAGCAATGGTTGAATCGGCATGATGTGGCAATGATCGGTTCCTTCAACGTGTTAAGTTTTACAGGTAGTTGTGGCGGTACGCGCGAGGCTTGACGGCCGCCTTAATTTGAATTATTTGGAGGTACTCGGTTATTATGGCCGTTATGTGCAGATGGATCCCGGAAGGGACATGGTGGATCAAGCTACTACTTGGGGTTGTATTTTCTACGATTATGAGGATTCGGTCGCGTGTTGCAATGGTTCTTGTGAAATGAGTTAAGTGAAAGGCTCATATATGATTGAGTGTTCATTCTATTAGTGGTTCAGGAGTTATGATGGAATACTTGTACTCTCACGTATTGGCATGCTAGGTGCAGTGAACGGCATGAGAATTGAAAGTTGAGGATTAAGGTTGCGGTTCGGTATAGACAAGAATGTCAAAAGCTTGGATGAGCAGGAAAGGATTCAGATGGTTAGAGTAAGCTGGTATTGTCTTTTGAGTCATCTGAGATCGGTGTTATGTGTAAAAGGATTTACGTACTGATCGCAGATTTCTGATTTGCTTTATAGTTAGTGTGGCCGGTGGTATCGACGTGCAAACTTGTTACCTGGATCGGAAAGTCGTGGGAGTGTATCCCACGAGAAGATTGTATAAGTGTGACATGTAGTCACTTGATTGATTA
>AWOL01S0175886.1:0-21614 GCA_000715115.1 Nicotiana otophora
GTGCTACGCGGACAACTCACGCGCTATGGTATCAATACCAGGACCCGCATGGTCAACTCACGTGCTACGCGAACAACTTACACGCTATGGTATTAATATCCTCACAATCAGGCCCTCGGCCACACTCAATCATGTACCTCACTAGCCTCACCATCATCAACAATAAGGGAACACAATCCACATCAAGTATCACCGCATATTAGCAATTAATACAGACTGAGGTAAACATGTACAATAATTTCTATGACCGACTACAAATAATGTGAGCATGATCTCTAACATGAAGGCAAACAAGTTCAACAACAAATAAACACATAACTACAGATAATAGCCATTAGGCCTCACAACCTTACGGGACGGACCAAGTCTCAATCCCTCATGGTGCACACCCACACGCTCGTTACCTCGCATGGGTATCACTTCCAAACAATCACACGATATCAAATTCTCCGGGTTTATACCCTCAAAGCCAGAGTTAAAACTGTTACTTACCTTAATAGCGTAAAAATCCTACTCTGGGATGCCCTCATCTCTAGACGTGGTTTCCAAAAGCTCCAAATCTAACCATAATCAGATTAATACCATCAACATAGGCTAACGAATCGAATTCCACAATAAAAATTAAATAATATGCCAAAAATCCGAAATCGGCCAAAACCTGCCCCCCGGGCCCACATCTCGAAATCTGTCAAAAATGGTAGAATAATAAACCTCGTCCTCTCCCGAGTCTAACCATATAAAATTTGTCAAAATCGGACTCCGTTTGGTCCCTCAAATTCTTAAATTAAACTCTTAAAAATTCCAAGCCCTAACCCCTCATTTTCACTAATTACAATGATTAAACAATGGAGAATCACGATATATACAAGAATTAGGGCTCAAGTAACTTACCTCAACGAAATCCCCTTGATTCCCTCATCAAATCTCTCCCTAAAGCTCCAAAAACCGAATAGAAATGGTGAAGAAATGACACTACGAACACACTCCAACTTCCGCAATTCCATTCCGACCCCGATATCAAATTTTCCATTGCCGACCGGAATCCCCAAATTTCTAATTTCGCCAGTTCAAGCCTAATTCTACCACGGACCTCCAAATCACATCCCGGACACACCGCTAAGTCCAAAATTACCTAACGGAGCTAACAGAACCATCAAAATTCAAATCCGAGATAGTTTACATATAGGTCAACATCTGGTTGACTTTTCCAACTTAAGTTTCTACTTAAGAGACTAAGTGTCTCACTTCACTCTGAAACTACTCCGGTCCCGAACCAACTAACCCGATATAAATAAAATTTACCCCCAGGCCCACGTGCTCGAATTCCGGAAATATTTATAAATAAATGTTACCCATAACCTCACAAACACACACACTATATATATATATATATATATATATGTATATATATATATATATATATGTATATAATCTACACAATGCCGTAATCATTTTTGTGGTCTAATCTCAATTTTATCAAAACCTAGGTTTTCAACAAACTCCTAAATTATTTACATTTTACATGTTAAAATCTACCCATAATCTATGTATTTAACTTACATTAGGTAGAAATCACTCATCTTATAATGCGTGATGAAAACCCTTCTCCAAGAAGCTCCAAATTCGGACAACACAATGGGAAATGGGAAAAATAAGCCTAAGTCCCAATTTTAAATCAAGACACTGCCCAACGATCCTTCTTCTCGATTGCAATAGAAGCCTCGCGATCGCGAAGGCAAAGCTTGCCCAGGCCCAGGCAAATGCGAGGGAAGATACGCGACCACGAAGGCTTTCCCATCCTAAGCTTTGCGAATACGGTCAGCCCTTTGCGAATGTGAAGAGCAAAGGTGGCTGATCCCCCAGGCCCCTTTCTTTTACGCGAACGCAGGCCCGTCTACGCGAACGCTAAGAATACCGGTCCTAGACCTTCACGAACGCGACTTGTTGATCGCGAACACAAAGAGAAAAATGTATAGTCCCCCAATTCCTTCTCCGCGAACGTGACTCCATCTCCACGTTCGCGAAGAAGGAAACTAAAACCAGCACAACATAATTTCAGACTTAGCTCCAGGTGGTCCGAAATTCACCTGAGCCACCCGGGACCCCGTCCAATTTCACAAACAAGTCCATAAACAAAATACGTACCTGATTGAACCCTCAGAACATGTAAAACAACATCAAGACTAAGAATTGCACCCCAAAACCAAATTAAATTAATTTATGAACTTCAAACTCTTCAACTTGCTCCGAACGCATCGAATCTTACTTAGACAACTCGGAATGACACTAAATTTTGCGTACAAGTCATAAATTACCATACAGACCTATGTTTCAGAATCCCAAATGGACCTCGATAATACCGAAGTCTACTTCAAACAAAACTTAAATAACTTGAAAACCTTCAATGCGTCAACTTTCAACATTAAGCGCCGTAACGCTCCCGGATCACCCGAAACGCGATCCGAACACACTTCCAAGTCCAAAATCATCATACGAACCTATTGGAACCATCAAATCCCGGTTCCGAGGTCATTTACTCAAAATGTTGACTCAAGTCAAACTTAGCCAGTTACCCTACTTGTTGTCCCACCTATAGGTGAGTTTATGACTTAGTATTATGTTTAGATGTTTACCCCGTTGGAAGATTATATGAGTGATAGCTGTGTCTATCATTTGTTTCTATTCATTATTGAAAGTTACGAGACTATAAGTAAATTCACGTTGTCCATTATGGTAGGTTTGATGTGATTCCTGAGTAAATTCATTATAAATTGTGATTTGATACTCTACCAGGGTGAGAGTTTAACAAGTGTTGAGATTTTATTGGCAGAATTGAGTTAGTGGAAGATTTCCATTGGTATGATGTGTATTCGACTTGTGATTCAGAGTTGAGGGCGAGACCCTCGCGACTTCATGTGATTTGATATGTTTGAGCTGGGCTGCGTGCCGCGGTGGAGGGTAATACCAGGATGCGATACTTATGATTTGTTCATGTACTTTGATTTTTCCTTTTGAATTCATTCGTAGTATGGTACTGTTAGAGAGTTGTGCCTGTCGGGCTTGTTTCATATTTCTCTCATGTGTTTCTCTTTACATATTCAGTCATTCTCGTTATGTGCTTCTTGAGTTTTAGCTTGTGGGGTGTGTGCCCTGTGGTGTTATTTGTGACTTGTTAATTCGGGGGTATAGTTCAGAGGACTTCGTGTTTCTTGCATCGTTGTTAGTATTGTGGAGGTTTGAACAGGGTTTTAACGGATATGAGGCTAATTGCCGGTGCTGGTTATGATTTCGGGCAGCTGTTGTGATCAAAATTGTTATTATGGGCCTATATGTGGTGTGTCTTGTTGTGTGGTCGTACCATGTGGGTATAGGCATGAGTTGTTAGAGCTGGTTGAGACTGATATCAGTTGTGGATTTAGAATCGGGTCTTTTGAAGATAAATGAAAGGTGAGCATTTCTGACTCTAAAGCTTATCTGTGTTGGCAGAAAGGATAAATTACAATTGAGATGGTGTCGTCGAGCTTATGTGGATTGGGGTGACGTGAGGTCACCCACGGGTGTATGTTGGGTATGTACCTTCTGTGATTTCTTAGCACGTTCGAGGACGAACGTTTGTTTAAGAGAGGAAGGATGTAACGACCCGGCCAGTCGTTTTGAGAATTTAAGTCCCGTCCGGCGGCATAAGGCCCTAAGCAGCTTCATATTATGTGTATTGACGTGCGTGCATGGTTGGATTCGGTTACCGGATGTTTCAGAGTGATTTGGGACACTTAGTCCCTAAAACGGAAGCTTAAGTCTTAGGATTTTGACCGTAGTCAGAACTATGTGAAGACGACTCCGGAATGGAGTTTCGTCGGTTCCATTAGCTCCGTTGGGTGATTTTGGACTTAGGAGCATGTCTGGACTGTAAATCCAAGGTCTGAAGCTGATTTATGCTTGAAATGCCAAAAGTCAAATTTTTAGAGATTTAAACCGGACGTGGACTTTTTGATATCGGGGTCGGAATGCGATTCTGAGAGTTGGAATATCTCCATTATGTTATTTGGGACTTGCCTGCAAAATTTGATGTCATTCCGGGTTGGTTAGATTGGTTTCGGCACGCGTTTTCAAAGTTGGAAGTTTTGGAAGTTCATAAGTTCGATTCGGGGTGCGATTTGTATTTTCGTTGTTGTCTGATGTGATTTGAGACCTCGAGCGAGTCCGTGTTAGGTTATGGGACTTGTTGGTATGTTTAGAAGGGGTCCCTGGGGCCTCGGATGAGTTTCGGATGGGCTACGGGTCATTTCCCCCTATTTCGAACTACTGTTATATGTCATCTGGTTTCCTTCATCGCGTTCGCGTCCTTTCTTTCGCGTTCGCGTAGTGTTATTTTGGAGGGTGAAATATTTCCTCTTCGCGTTCACAGTCACCCTCTCGCGTTCGCGAAGTTCTGCCACCCCCTTCTTCGTGTTCGCATTCCCTATCTCGTGTTCGCGAAGTGCAAACCAGGCCCTGGGCACTGGTGATCATTTTCCTCTTTGTGTTCGCGTAGCTATTCCATTGCACTCTTCGTGTTCGCGTACTACTTCATGCGTTCGCGAAGAGCAGTCGTTGGGCCATCATATTTCTTTTCCTCTCTGCCTTCGCGAACATTTTATCGCGTTTGCGAAGAACAACTGGAAAGCTTTTGTTTTTCTTCTTAGCGAACGCGTGCCTTTCTCCGCGTTCGTGATGTACAAAACACCTGGGCAGAATATGAAGTCCTCTATTCCGAGGGTTTTCCATTTTCACCATTTTTGGAGTTCTAGAGCTCGGTTTTGAGCGATTCTTTTTGGGTTTTTCAAGCAAATCGATTGGGTAAGTGTTCTTCACCTAGAATTTATTATATTTCGTGATTTTATCTTTGTTTTTATCATTTAATTAGTGTTTTGAGTTTAGGAAAATGTTGGTTTTTTAAGAAAGTTTAAAAAATGAAAAATCATTATTTGAGGGACGAAATGGTATCGGAATTTGATAATTTTTGTATGATTGGACTCATATAGGAATGAGTGTTCGGGTTTTGTAAAACTTTGTTGGGTTCCGAGGTGCGGGCCCGGGGGTCAACCTAGGTCACTATTAAGGAACCAAGTGTTCCGATTTAAACCCGAACCCTTCCAAATCCAAACCAACCATCCACGCAAGTCATAAAATAGTAAAAGTACATACGTGGAGTCTTAATTAGGGGAACGAGGATCTAGAAGGTAAAACGACCGGTCGGGTCATTATAATTATTTACATGATTTATTTTATGTGTCTCTTAAGATAGAACTCGTTATCTCACTCGGTGCTTTGTTATTTTTAAAAGATTATCACATTTTACTTTTATTGGTTTCTCAAAATAAACTCATTACCTTATTTGATGTTTACTTCATGTGAAATTATTATCACGCCTTACTTTAACGAATTCTATATTTAATTCGTTAACTTATTTGATATTTTTCTTAATTTAAAGATGCTATTTTAGTTTACCTTATTGATTTCTAAACTAAACTCATTTGATACTCTATTTTTTTATAAATTTTTCTTTATTTATTTTCTAAAATAAACTCATTATCTCATTTGACGCCTTACTTTATTAAAGATTGTTATTATGCCTTATTATATTAAATAAACATCTCAAACATTTTATTTGGCATTTGACATGGATACAATATAGATTGTAGCACATGGACTTTACCATGCGAAGGTGATTGATAATGTGGGCACGAGGTGCCATGCGTGTAAGATTCAGAATTGTGGCTTATGATTTATGGTTAGGAGGTGTAGTGTCTCGGGGTAATTCTTATTGTAAGCCATGAGTTGGGAACAATTAGATTACTTGAGTTGTTATCTGTTTTCCAAATTTGAGTTCATTCATATTTGATCTATGTTCAGATTATGTTGCTGCTTTATTACCCGTTTACTTCTTATTTCCAATTGTGTTTCTATTATTCCTCTGTTTGTTTTATATCAATAATCTTTACGTTGTTAGCCTTACATTGACGTTCTTTCCTGTGATGACCCGACCGGTCGTTTTGAGTGTTACAGCCCTGTTCCCCAATTTACTGTTTGTCCTATGTTCAATAGTAATTATGCGACTCGTCGGTGAGGGTTCAGAATGAATTAGAACACTTAGTTCCAAGATTTAAAGCTTAAGTTGAAATAGTTGACCGGATGTTGACTTATATGTAAACGACCCCAGAATAGAGTTTGATGATTCCAATAGCTCCGTATGGTGATTTTGGACTTAGAAGTGTGTCTGGATATTTATTTTGAAGTCCGTAGTTGAATTTGGCTTGAAATGGCGAAAATAGGAAATTTAAGTTTGAAAGTTTGACCGGGGAGTTGATTTTTTGATATCGGGGTCGGAATCCAGTTATGAAAATTTTCATACATCCGCTATGTCATTTATGACTTGTGTGCAAAATTTGAGGTCAATCGGACATGATTTTATAGGTCTCGACATCGAATGTAAAAATTGAAAAATTCTTATTTTTATTAAGCTTGAGTTGGGGTATGATTCATTGTTTTAGCGTTGTTTGATGTGATTTGAGGTTTCAACTAAGTTTGTATGATGTTTTAGGACTTATTAGTATATTTGGTTGAGGTCTCGGGGGCCTCGGGTGAGTTTCAGATGATTAATAGATCAAATTTGGACTTAGAGAAAATATGAGAATTCTGCCTTCTGGTGCAACCGCACCTGCGGACATTCTCTCGCAGGTGTGAGCTCGCAGAAGCGCGTTGTCCATCACAGATACGGCCATGTGTGGGCTGGGGCTGTGATCGCAAAAGCGGGCGGGTGCACCGCAGAAGCGGGTCGCATCTGTGGAAGATTGATCGCAGAAGCACAAGGGCGCTTGTTGAGGCAGCTCAGCAGAAGCTGAATGAGCCTCGCAAATGCGAGCCCACAGAAGCGGCTTCTGGGGCGCACGAGCGGAGGCAGTGAAGCTCACACCCACGAGACCGCAGAAGCTGCTAAGTGAGTCGCAGGTGCGTAAGCCCTAGGCAGTATACATTTTGAAGGGGTTCCGAGTGTTTGCCATTTTTGGACATTTCCAACATGGTTTTGGGGCGATTTGCAGAGAGAATTCACGAGAAACGTTGAGGTAAGTCGCTTGTGATCATTGTTAGTCAATAATATTGGATTATCATTGAGTATTCCGACTAGATTACGTGTTTTTGAGGTGGAATTAGAGGATTTGGGCCTAGGGATTTGAAAATGAGATTTGGGGATTTTAAGGTCGATATGTTATCGGAATTTGGTAAATTTGGTATGGTTGGACTCGTGGTTGAATGGTGTTCATATTTTGTAACTTTTGTCGGGTTCCGAGACGTGGGCCCCACTGGCAATTTTTGAGTGTAATTTTGGATTTTACTGGGAAAATTAGTATTTTGATATGGAATTAATTCTTATAATTTGTGCTGACTGAACCGAATTAATTGTGAATAGATTTGAGCTGTTCGGATGTCGATATACGCAGAATAGAATTTTTGAAGCATTGTTTAGCTTGCTCGATATTGGACTCGGCTTGTTCGAGGTAAGTAACTCTTCTAATCTTAGAGCTGAGGGTATGAACCCTGATTATAGGTGTTATGTGTTGGTGTTGAGGTGGCGCACATGCTAGGTGATGGTCATGTGGGCGTGCACCGTGTGAACTATGACTCTGTTATTGATGACTGAGTGAGGTCGAGGGCCTGATTTTGAGATATGGATACTATAGCACGTGAGTTGTCCGTGCAGCACATGAGTTGTCCGTGCTGATCTAGATATTGATACTATAGCACGTGAGTTGTCCGTGCAGCATGTGAGTTGGCCGTGCGGATCTAGATATTGATACTATAGCACGTGAGTTGTCCGTGCCGCACGTGAGTTGTCCGTGTGGATTATAGCACTTGGGATGATGGAGCCCCTCCGGATTCTGCACACACCCCCAGTGAGCGCAGGTACCTATTGAGTGCGAGTGCGAGTGCTGTGAGATTAGGAGGTCTGAGTGGATTGATACTCTGAGAGTATGCATATGGTAGTTCACTATGTTGCATTGCATTGACATTCACATTTGGCATAGAGTCATAGAGATGCATTTTACTCATGCTATACGATATTGCGTCATTCATGACTTCACATACACATCGACATGTAGGCATAGAGATGTACTTTTCCTTATGCCATTTGATAATGAAACAATTACCTGTCTTGGAAGGAAAAATCAAGATTTTGCAAACTTACTCATATTTTTGGTGCTTTCGGTAAAAGATTTGGGTTTTTACTGATATACTTGAAAAGCATGCCTATTTTCTGGAATTGTGAACGAGTTGAACATTACATTTTTGAGTTATTTTCCTGTACCACTTTTTATTATATTGTTATGAGCTATTGCTGGCTATTGGTGTTGGGCTTTGACTTGTGTACCCGCTCGCCACTACTTTCAACCTAAGGTTAGGCTTGTTAGTTATTGAGTACATGGGATTAGTTGTACTCATACTACACTTCTGTACCTTGCGTGTAGGTATTGGATGTTGATGTTGTTGTGATCGACGAGAGCTGGATTCGAAGATGTACGTGTGTTTCGGTCGTAGCTGCCTCTTATTCATGGTAGCCTTAGATTTATAAAAATCTGTTTATGTACATTTCGAATAGATGATGTATTTATTTCATACCAGCTTTGTAAATTCTAATCTTAGAAGCTCATGATTTGTACTACCAGTCTTTGGGAAGTTCTTGTATAAAAGCGATTGTAATTTCATTTCTTTTCATAATAAATCTCATTTGAATTGGTTAGTTGTTAATTGGCTTACCTGACGGGTTGAGTTAGGTGCCATCATGACTAGGTGGATTTTGGGTTGTGTAAGGTGGTATCAGAGCTCTAGGTTCATAGGTTCTACAAGTCATGAGCAAGTGTCTAGTAGTGTCTTACGGATCGGTATGATGACGTCCATACATATCTTCGAGAGGCTATAGGGCATTTAGGATAAATTTTCCATCTTTCTTTCCTTATCGTCTGAAATTGATTCAGCTTGAAATACAACTCTTTGAATTCCTTCCACGCATTCATGTGCGCATATGGGCGCTCGGTATCAGCTGTGCATCACCGGCTTGTGATTCCATGGATGAGGTGTGAGATGTGGTTTCTGTGTGCTGATGAGGGGCCAGTCTGGAGGACTTGAGGCCAGGGTTTGACCGTAGCTTGAGCACGGCAATTTCGATTGTGTGAACACATTTTTTTTGACTTATATTCCGTTAGTGTGGCTCGATGAGTGGTTGGATGGCTATACGATGAGTATGATATGACTACGGGGTGTGTTCCGATGGTTTGATTGTGATGAGAGAGTTTGCTTTGGGATATAAAAAGGATTATGGGGTGCTAGATTGCTGTCTTGATATGATGCATAGCCTCAAGTTATGAGTGTGTTGAAAGATTTTTCGTGCTGATTAATTATTGAGCGAAGTAGATTTTCATGTCTTATTGCGAGTTCAGACTCCGAAAAATTCAGTGATGGCGTAGTAATCGTGGTTGCGAAAGGGTATAGCAAAATGTCCGTTTAAGGCTAAGCAGGTGGGTTATCTCCTGCAGGGTGATCTACGGAGGTGTGATCCTTATGATGTTATGTGTAGGATTTCTTTTCTACCATTAAGTATAGGCGTTGTGATTTAAGTTTAAATTGGTTGTGAAAGTTGAACTGACTGTCACAAGGATGTATTCGAGCTTAGTAGATGATGAGAGGTACTATACGGTTTGTGTTATGTGAAATTATGAAGGATTTAGTTGAATCTCACTACAGTATTATGGTAGTAATAAAGTATGAGTGTTGCGAGTTATCAGAGGTTTTATTCTATGGCATTGAGCTAAGTGGGGGAGTCTGCTATCAACGATTTGATTTCATGGTTACGTATTATATTGGTTTTGGTATGAAGCATACTCGAGGATCGGTTATGACTTGCAGAAGTTGAGATCGAGGATGACTCGAGTAAAAGAGTTTCTGGATACGGGTTATGTTACACCTTATGGGGATATGGAAATCATGGAATGATTGAGTTGTTATCCATGAAAGATGTAGTGCACGCGGAGTAGGAAATTGCTTGGTTGCTTGAAGGTGTGGATTACTTATTTGGGTGTTGTTGTACTAATGGGGCACAGGCCGTTCAACCCATTGATCAGTGAAATTGAGATTTGAGTGGAGTGGATGACTCTCGAAAAGGGTCGAAGGGACTCAAGATTTATATGTAGCAATTGAGGATTTGTGGATTGGTATATGGCTAGAAACTGAGATTTACATTAGATGGTGTCGGAACTCGTGATATTTCTATATCATTATGGATTCTACATTCCAGTATCAGGAAGGTGAAGGAAACGACTTTGGATTCACAAAAGATCTTTATAGAGTGAGTGTCTTGGTTGTGGTACTTTTGGGGTGCTTGAGAGGGAATACAATGGCTTATGGGCCTTAGCGTGAGGTTTTATACTAGGATCTCTTATGGTGAGCATTGGGTGAGGATCGTGGTATTCTAACAAGGAGGAGTGTTAGCTTGAGAGAGATTTAGAAGGGACTCAGAGAAATAGTACAACTTGGTAGTAGGTTGGATCATCAAGGTAATAGATACGATTGGTTCCTTGGGGTACTTATGATATGATGAGTCTTTACAGGTGTTTCGTGGTATTGCTCTTGGGTTTTGGTGACCTGCATGGCGTGGTGGAGTTAGAGGGACTCAGTTATGATGGCTGGGTTATAGGCAAATGGATGTCAAAGTGTTCTCAATGGTTTCTACCACGGTTCGAGGTGTATATTCCTGTTGGCATGGGGAGCGTCTTGCGTGTTGTGAGTTTCTCCTAGATGAGATCAATGGAAGGTTCCTAGTTAATTGAGTATGAATTTCTGCTGGACTCAGAGTTGATTATGAGATTCTCGTACTTTTCATATGATGGCATGATAACGTGGTGTGTTGTGTAGGATTGAGATTTGCATGTGCAAGGGCGCGGTTTAGTTTTGAATGGGAGGTCATGAATTCTTAGGCAGTATGGATGGTTTTTGAGGTTTAGATGAATGCTATAACTATTTGGTATTTCCTGAGGAGAGTATACATTTCAGAAGGTGCACCATGTTTTTGACTTACGAATGCTTCATTGATATTGCGGTACTCGCCTGGTTGATCGGCTGCTGATATCCAGATTTTGTTATGTGCCACGGAAGAATTTTAGAAGCATTCCTCGTGGGATGGTCGTGTATGAGATACGTATTAGACATTCGGGCGGTGGAGTTGGGATAAGATATGGTGATTCGTGGGCTCGACGTATTTGGAGACCAGGGGTTCTCAAAAGCCGATTGATTCGTGGTTGTGGACTGTGAAAACATGGCCAAAGCTAGCCAGATGATAGTATATGTTGTGGTTAGGTTATTATGGACTTTTAGAGAATTACTTATCTATTTGTGGATGACCAGAGTTGATTTGGGACCCATTGGTAGGCCCAACGAGGATGTGTATTCTACACCGAGTCGGATTGGTCGACTCCGTACTGCTATTATTGGGGATGTGCCATTCGGTTGGAGTGGAGCTTATTCGTGACTTGATATGATCTATGTGTTACTCCTCTACGCTACGAGGGGTTGTGATTTGTTGGTTATAAGCACACATGGTGCGGTTCTGTTTGGACCTTATAGCGAAATTTGAGCGATATGAGTATTTGGGTGTGGCACGACTGATTACGCATTGGTTATGTTCTTTCGGGTTTGTGTGGCATTGTGGCATTTGCTTCTCCATGGGTATGGTCATGCATTTTGGGTATTTGATATCGAATTGCGTGTAGTTGTTAATTTTGAGTATGGTGGCTTGAGGTATTCCATATAGACCCGTGTCTGGATGGGGTCATGCATTGCAGCTGGGCTATGTCGGAATATGATCCTTTGTGTTAGATTCAGGTGTCTTGGTTTTACTATGTATGATGGATTTGTAACATTGTGGTTGTGGTGGTGCTTGTTGAACTTGCGGGATGGTTCTCTCGTTTGAGTCATTTTCCATGATTGAGTACATTTGGGTTGTTGCTTATTGGTGCACGGATTGCATGGGTTGTGGTTTTAGGTTGTATTGATGTGGCATGTCACTAGAGTGGTTGTGTGGTGAGATGAGGTCATCAGACCTAGTATGGGTGCTATTGTATTTGTTTGTGGTATATTTGGAAGGACAATGTGGTTGATCAACTTAAAATTTGCTATAGTTCCTGTCGAAGGAGAGAGAGCTTCATGACTTGTTGATTTGATAAGTGATTTTTAGTTTCTGTATATTTCTTTTATCATTGTCAGTGTACGAAGGTTTTAGAACGAGGTTTTGTTTGATATGCGGTTCACTTCCATTATTGAGTGTGGTTTGAGCAGTTGTTGTGGTCAAAAGTTATTGCTGTGAGCATCTGAGTTACGTGGTACATCATGTGATTACATCTTGGGTTATGGTTATGGCTCGATACAACTTATTCACACTTATACAGTGTGTAGGTGCGAGATTCAGATCTTATAAGAAATTTCAGATGTTGGAAAGTAGATTCTGTGGTTTAAGGGCTAAGGTTGAAGTAATGATCTTCAGTATATTGTGTTGTCGGGCCTATATGGAATAGGGTGACATGGGATCACCCCAGGGTATGTGCATGGTAAGGTTACACGACGGTTTGATGGCTTGGGAATGACTCTTGGCACGTTTGAGGACGAACACATGTTTAAGTGGAGGAGAATGTGATGACCTGACTGGTCGTTTTGGGTATTATAGCCTCGTTCCCCCATTTACTGCTTATCGTGTGTTCAATAGTAATTATGCGACTCATCGGTGAAGGTTCATAATGCATTGGAACACTTAGTTCCAAGTTTTAACGCTTAAGTTGAAATAGTTGACCGGATGTTGACTTATTTGTAAGCGACCCCAAAATAGAGTTTTGATGATTCCAATAGCTCCGTATGGTGATTTCGGACTTAGGAGTGTGTCTGGATATTAAATTTGAAGTCCGTAGTTGAATTTGGCTTGAAATGGCGAAAATAGGAAATTTAAGTTTGGAAGTTTGACCGGGAGTTGACTTTCTGATATCGGGGTCGGAATCCAGTTATGAAATTCTTTATAGATCTGCTATGTCATTTATGACTTGTGTGCAAAATTTGAGTTCAATCAGACATGATTTGATAGGTCTCGGCATCAAATGTAGAAGTTGAAAAATTCTTAGTTTCATTAAGCTTGAATTGGGGTATGATTCGTGATTTTAGCGTTGTTAGATGTGATTGTAGGTTTTGACTAAGTTCGTATGATGTTTGAGGACTTGTTGGTATATTTGCTTGAGGTCCCGGGAGCCTCGGGTGAGTTTCGGATGGTTAACAGATCCAATTTGTACTTAGAGAAAATCTGAGAATTCTGCCTCCTGTTGCAATCGCACCTACGGACATTCTCTCGCAGGTGCGAGCTCGCAGAAGCACGTTGTCCATCGCAGATGCGGCCAGGCGTAGGGTGGGGCTGTGATCGCAGAAGCAGGCAGGTGGACCGCAGAAGCGGGTCGCACCTGCGGGAGTTTGATCGCAGAAGCGCAAGGGTACTTGGTGAGGCAGCTCCATAGAAGCGGACAAAGCCTCGCAAATGCGAGCCCGCAGAAGCGGCTTCTGAGGCACAGAAGCAGAGGCAGTGAAGGCCTTGTCAACCCGCATAAGCAGTTGGTTTCTCGTACCTGCGAGACCGCAGAAGCGGCTAAGTGAGTCGTAGGTGCGGAACCCCTAGGCAGTATACATTTTGAAGGGGTTCCGAGTGTTTGCCATTTTTGGACATTTCTAACACGGTTTTGGGGCGATTTTCAGAGAGAATTCACGGGAAAACTTAAGGTAAGTCACTTGCGATCATTCTTAGTTAATAATATTGGATTATCATTGAGTATTTCGACTAGATTACGTGTTTTTGAGGTGAAATTAGAGGATTTGGGCCTAGGGATTGGAAAATGAGATTTGGGGATTTTAAGGTCGAGTTGTTGTCGGAATTTGGTAAATTTGGTATGGTTGGACTCGTGGTTGAATGGGCGTTCATATTTTGTAACTTTTGTTTAGTTCCGAGACATGGGCCCCACTGGCAAGTTTTGAGTGTAATTTCGGATTTTTATGGGAAAATTAGTATTTTGATATGGAATTTATTCCTATAATTTGTGTTGACTGAATCAAATTAATTGTGACTAGACTTGAGCCGTTCGGATGTCGATACGCGCAAAATGGAATTTCTGGAGCATTGTTTAGCTTGCTCGATATTGGACTCAGCTTGTTTCAGGTAAGTAACTCTTCTAATCTTGAAGATGAAGGTATGAACCCTGATTATACGTGTTATGGGTTGGTGTTGAGGTGACACACATTCTAGGTGATGGGCGTGTGGGCGTGCACCGTGTGAACTGTGACTCTGTTATTTTTGTGGTACTGTGTAGTTACCTGAACTTATCTGAAATCATGAAATCTCCACGTACTAGAGTTATCGAGCTGTGATTTATGTTAGAAATCATGTCTAGACTATATATACTTATCTTGTTGGGACCCACTGTGGTCATTACTGTTGTTGAGTTATCTACTTACATTGCAATTTCATACTCAGTCATGTTCATCCATTGCATATCATATCTCTGTCTCTGTTGTTATTTATTGATCCATCATATCATCATTTTGGGGTAGTTTCATGACATTGTTAGCCCGAGAGACTGGAGAGATTGATGACTGAGTGAGGTCGAGGGCATGATTTTGAGATATTGATACTATAACACGTGAGTTGTCCGTGCAGATCCAGATATTGATACTATAGCACATGAGTTATTCGTGCAGCACGTGAGTTGTTCGTGCAGCACGTGAGTTGTCAGTGCGGATCAAGATATTGATACTATAGCACGTGAGTTGTCCGTGCAGCATGTGAGTTGTCCGTGCGGATTACAGCGCTTGGGATGAAGGAGCCTCTCCGGAGTCTGCACACACCCCCAGTGAGCGCAGGTACCTATTGAGTGCGGGTGCGAGTGTCGTGTGATTGGTAGGACTGAGTGGATTGATACTCTGAGAGTATGCATATGGTTGTTCACAATATTGCATTGCATTGACATGCATACTTGGCATACAGTCATAGAGATGCATTTTCCTCATGCTATATGATATTGCGTGATTCATGACTTCACATGCACATCAACATGTAGGCATAGAGATGTACTTTTCCTCATGCCATTTGATAATGAAACAATTACCTGTAGAACAGTTTTTTAAGGAAAAATCACGATTTTGCAAACTTACTCATATTTTTGGTGCTTTCGGTAAAAGATTTGGGTTTTTACTGGTATACTTGAAAAGCATGCCTATTTTCTGGAATTGTGAACGAGTTGAACATTATATTTTATTTCTTGTACCACTTTTTATTACATTGTTATGAGCTATTGTTGGCTATTCGTGTTGGGTTTTGACTTGTGTACCCGCTCGTCACTACTTTCAACCTAAGGTTAGGTTTGTTACTTATTGAGTACATGTGGTTGGTTGTACTCGTACTACACTTCTGCACCTTGCGTGCGTTTATTGGATGATGATGTTGCTGTGATCGACAGGAGCTGGATTTGAAAATGTACTTGTGTTTCGGTCGTAGCTGCCTCTTGTTCATGGTAGCCTTAGATTTATAAAAATTTGTTTATGTACATTTCGAACAGAAGATGTATTTATTTCATACCAGCTTTGTAAATTTTAATCTTAGAAGCTCATGATTTGAACTACTATTCATTGGGAAGTTCTTGTATAAAAGCGGTTGTAATTGCATTTCTTTTCATAATAAATCTCATTTGAATTGGTTAGTTGTTAATTGGCTTACCTGACGGGTTGAGTTAGGTGCCATCACGACTAGGTGGATTTTGGGTCGTGACATTTCCATTGCTAGCTTTATGTTAATATCTTGCACAAGTTTTATGTCTAGTGAGTGTCTCGACTTACCTCGTCAATACTCCACAGAGGTTAGTCTTGATATTTACTGGGTTCCACTGTGGTGTACTCATGCTACGCTTTTGCACATTTTTGTGCAGATCCAAGCACTTTTGATCGTGTTGGTTCTTGAGAGTTGTGTCTGCACAGTCGGAGACTTCAAGATATACCTGCTTAATGTTCGCTGGCCCCGGAGTCACCTTCGGATATTATCTTTACTACTATTTATCTTCATTTCAGAACACATTATATTTAGAAATTCTAGTGTATGTCGGTAGAGCTTATGACTCTGTACTATCGGTTCTGGGGATTGTATAACATTTGTTCAGTTTTAGTTACGTTATCTCATTTATCAGTTTAAGTTTTATATAGTTAAGATGGTTATCTCTGTTAGATCTCCTCATATGTTTGGCTTACCTAGTCTTAGAGACTAGGTGCCATTACGATTCCTAAGGTGGAATTTTATGTTGTGACACCTGAACAACAAACATATAGTTTACCCTCAAAATTGGATAACAATTAAACTTATAATGTGGATTTAAGGATACATGATTTCACTTAATACCAATTGATAAATATGAAGATTAAAGACAGAATTGAACTATAAGGCAAATCAAACCAGTGTTTGAATAGAACTCAGCCCTTGAGTTGGAATACACTCGAACTGGTTGACACAAGGACAATAAAAATATGATAAGCTGAAGAACAAGAGCATAAGCGAGAAAGAAAATTATATGTTTTTTTTATCAGTCCGCCTACAAATGGTTAGAACCCCCCTTTATATAGTAGAGGAATTCTATATATGATACAATTCTAATTACTGAAGGAAATCCTATGATTAACTAAACAATCGTTCTTGATTCGATTTGTTCAGAGATTTCCGCCATGATCTTTGACCAGTCGCGGATATCTCGCTTTTCCGTTATTACGCTATCTTCGGTATTGCTCGATGTCTGTCTCGTTTGGTCTCGATTACTATCGGCCTCAATCTTGGTAGGTGCCTCGAATCTCAATCTCGGTACCTTTTCTTCATGCCTCGGTCCGATCCACTTCGGATTCGTCCTTCGATGCAAACTCTCGGTCTCGGTCAAATAGTAAAATCGGATGGGCCTGATTTTAACTGCATACAGATAGTCCCCTCATTGTTTTAAAGTGTAATGACAAGAAATGAATTGAGCCTTCGATTTTCTACCTCGACCTATCATGACATCATCATTGTGACATAAGCGACAGAAATGACTGAAGCATCCCGTCTGTACAGTTTCCTAGTCATTAAATGTGCATCAGTCGATAGTCGGCCACTGCCAATATTGAACCGTCATTGTGAAGTTTATAAATAGTCCCTCTCTCTACCATTTCAAACTTATACTTTCATATTCTTAATCTCCAAAGCTTTTTATATCTTCTAACTTCTTCATCTGCAAATCCACGATTTTCACTGCTACCATCTTCTCAAAACACCAAATATTATCATCTTCATCTATTTTTAACTTCAAATCCATACAAAAATGGCAAAACATCAAAGACGGTTCCTCAAAAGGAAAATGCTTCTTCATCGTGGCCGGCAGGCGACAAAACATCGATGGAGCCACGACCTGAAGAGTGTGTTCCCGGGGGATGTGTTATCACTTCTGACTTCAAAACTGATAAAGCCTCATCAATTCGTGGTCGATACGAGCCAATGTCGAGGTACATATGCTCGATAACTGAAGGGTACCTTAAGCAGGTAAGGAAAGACTGCAACTGGAAAGGCAAAGAAGTGGTGATCCCGACCCCGGAAGACGACATGACAACCCATGTGGAAGGGTTTTTAAGTTTTTACACTTGCCCTTTCACGCTGGGCCCCCTCGACCCCGTCCTTGTTAATTTTGTCGTCAGTACCAAATAACCCTAGGCCAAATCTATCCTTCTTTCTGGCAAATTGTTATTCTGCTCCGATTCTTCTTGAGCAAAGTTGAGGGGATGCCTTTCACCCTCGACCACCTCATCAGGTTATACAGCCCCCACCTCTATCAAGGCGGGTTAATAAAACTCCAACGTCGGGCCACCAAAGTGTTGTTCTCGAGCATAAACAAGGACAAGGACCGAGGCTGGATGGGCTGGTTCATTCGAGTGAGGACTTCCGACCTAATCCCGGTCGAGAAGATGCCATTTCTTGAGAAATGGAATATGAAGCATAAGTATAATCCCACTGTTAGTTCTTATTTACTGTTTGTCCCATTTTCTTATTCTTATCGATATCCTTTTTCGTGATGTAGCGGTCGCTTGGATGCCCGGTGAAATTCCTAACCTCAAGAGCTGGGTTTGGAACCTAGCCTCGACCTCTACGTATGCTAAGCGCACATGGCGCGATTTATCAAAGTGCCGATGGGAGGCCAAAACTCATGGTAAGCCCATTTCTCATGTCTTTGATGATTCGATCAAAATGTCATTCTTATACTTAACCAATTTTCTTGCGTGTAGGCCTGGGCAAAGATGCGGTCATGAGGCATCTAGTGAGGAAGAGACTTCAGCCCCGGTTCCGAAATTGGCGAAGGACAATAAGAGAAAAAGGGTCTCGACTTCTGAGGATCCAGAACTTAAGACAAGGACGGCTCGTAAGCTGAGGAAGAACACCATCCCTCTTACCAAAGAATTTATTTGGCGTCTAAGGGATAAAGACGAAGACGAAGAAGACGAAGGCTCCATACTGGTTGCACGAGTGAAGAAAACCATTAATGCCCCAAAGACAGTTGGATCGATGGTGGTTGATGAGGCTCCGCCTCGAACTGAAGGGGTATCGGAGAAGGACTCAGGCAAAGTCCCCGAGTCATTTGAGATCGAGGATGCCTCCCACCGAAGTGAATAAACGGTGGGTATATCTGAAGGGACTGGCCCTGAAACTCTTTGAACTGAGGAGAACGCCCCAAGTGACTCGCTTGGGGCAATAGTAATCGGAGACTCACCCACTCTCCCTGCTTTTTTCGAAGGGGCGATTCGTGAAGCCCGAGCTTTGGGGACCCTCAAGGTAGATAGATCTCAGGAGGGAAAAGATCCCTTCCGTGATTTGTTTATAGGTATCATGGACGCTGCCGGCCCGAGTGTTGCATCGGGTCTTTTCTTCGAGGCTCAACGAGCCCTGAATTGGGTAAGTCTCGATTCCCTTTGTTGATGTCATATTCTTCCATTTTCTGCCTAACTTTTTCTCTTTTTCATATAGGCTTTAGCTCTTCATTAGGAGGCATTCTGAGGGCTTTCGGAGGAGAGAAATGCCCTCAAATTTCTTAGTGGGCAGAAAGAGGAAGAGATCAAAGATCTTCGAGCCGAACTGGCCAAAGCTCACCAAGATCAGACAGACCTGATCGAGCAGGTAATGAAAATCGTAAAAGCTCATAGGCTCGATTCGGGAATGGTGGCTAACATTTCAATCTCCCAGTTGCAGCAGAAGATCAAGAGAATCGAGTAGTTCCGTGAGGAGGTCGACACGATATAGGCGGAGTCCTTGGGGTAGAAAGAAGGTATGGACCGCTTTGCTGTAGAAAAAGAGATTGCTCAAGCCTAATTATCATCGGTCGAAAGTCAACTTCAAGGCATGAAGGAGAAGAGCTCGGCTCAAGCAAGGAAAATAGAGGTGCTCGAGGCTCGGTTGGCTTCCAAACTTGCCAAGGCCAAATCTGAAGCCGAAAATGCAAAGGCCGAGGCGGATACGATCGTGGCCATCTATCGGGCCGATGTTGAAGCCGCTCAAGTCCAAGCGAGAGAGGCATCCGAGACCGCTCAAACTCGATCATATTAGATTGCTGAACTAGCCAAATGCCAATCTCGGAAGGAAACCCTCGAGGAGATTCACGCTCGAGGTTTCGATCTTACCAATGATATAGCAAAGGCTAGAGAGCATGAATCCAAAGCTGGAACATTAGCCACTTCCAATGATGATGATGATGATGATGCCAGCAGCAAGAGCGGGTCCGAGAATGGGGAGGACCTCGATGTAGAAGAAGCTGCCCCGGAGGAGATCAGGAACCGTAGGATTTTTCACTTTTGATCTTTTGTATAGGATCCTGATCGGACCTTGTAAATATTCATATATATAAAGATCTCTTTCCTTTCCGACTTGTCTTTATTTCTTTTGTGCCTTGTGAAAGTTTTGTTCATAAGTTCGAGGCTTAGGCATTTTGATCGAAACCGAACTAGTGTAGTTTTTATAATCGAGTGAGTACTTGCTCGAACTTGGAATAGGGTGACCCTTAGGTTTTAATTGAGCGAGGATGATTTCTTCGAACTCAAAAATAAACTGGCTCTTTAGGCTCTTGAATTAGGCCGATATGGCCATGGCAAAAAGAATGGCTTTCTCCCCTTTTCGGCTTGAAAAGTTTATCATTTCATCATATAAATTCTATCGTACCTTAACACGAAATAAAGGATTTTCTCGAGAATTCGAACGGTTCCATACCCATTAGGATTTTCAAGGGTCGATATTATGGAGACCCTTTATTTCGTAATGCCTTAGCATAAAATAAAGGATTTATTCGAGAGTTTGAACGCCTTTGTATCCATTAAGGTTTTTGAGGGTCAATATTATCGAGACCCTTAGAAATTTAGCCGAGAGTTTCCTTTTTAACCGGTTTGTGAAAATATTCAAAGGCCTGTTTTTGAACATTGTTGATTTGGCCGTAGCCTTTAACTTGGGATTCGCCTTTTGGGCTTGTTCCCCTGTTATACTTCGAACTTGTTCAAAGTATCAGTCCCCGAGTGGGGTGGCCGTGGCCTATAAAATCGAGGATTGCCTTTTAAGGTCTTCTAATCTTGAGGTTTAGTGAATTGATCATGTCGATATTTTGGGCGACAGTCCCTGAGTATCGGGTAAATTGTTTGAACTTCAGTTGTGATCGGCCCTTGAGCCAGTTTCCACCATAGATCATGTATGAAATTGTAAAGTATAAGTTTTTCTAAAGCATGGAGCATCTGGTAAGGAAAAAATACTTCTTCCAATAGATTATACATGCATACATGTTTTGCCATTTAGGGCTCGAGTAATCTACATGGACACAATTCATTTGATTATTTGGTCTTCTACAAAATTTACCTATCGAGACCCTATCAACATGAACTATTTTCCTTGTAGATATTCGAGGGTGATGCCCCACAGTATTCGAGGTTGATTGTAAAAAAGCCTCGGATACTTTCGAATATCTCTAAGTTATCACGAACAATGGTTGCCTCGTTAAAAACCTTGCCGGAAAACCCCATTTGGGACAAAAATCGGTCGAAGGAAAAAAGAGTGCAACGCGTGCTTTCAGACCTAAGGGCTTTATATTGAAGGATGCTACGATGTCTCCCATAGAATGCCTGTAATTGGTTAGCATAAAATTTTAATGAAAACGGAGAAGGTCATACCTTAGCAATAATATCATTTGAAGAGTGACACGTTCCAATTATTTGACAATTGTTCGCCATTCATCGTGCCGAGCTTGTTCCTTTTCCGATATGGTCCCTCCCAATTTGGGTCGAGTTTTCCTTCGTTTGGGTCTCGAGTATTGAGGGTGACTTTTCTCAGTACTAAGTCCCTGATTCTAACGAGACTTGTATCAATTCGAGTTTTCCTTCGTGCGGCCATTCAAACGAGGGCGCTTTCCCGTTTTTCATCTGTCACGCCCCAAACCTGAAGGGACGTGGCCGGCACCCGGTACCATACTCGGCCCGAG
>AWOL01S0175896.1:0-10698 GCA_000715115.1 Nicotiana otophora
CATGCCAATGCACAGACTGTATGAAATACACCATGTGCTCCACTCTCAAGTATTCAACCACTCGGTACTGTATATGGCCATCTGGCCCAGGAAAATCCATCCCGGAACATATACAACACTGACTATAAGTCACTAGTACCGAGGAAAAAGGGCAATCCAACCCTGTGGAGAAATCCATCTCCAAGTATCAAGTACTTCGAACAAATCCATGTCCAAGGAAATCCATCCCTCAATAATATCAGCCGCGCTCACTGGGGGTGTGTTACAGTGCGGCGTGCAGCCCGATTCTATAACTGTCACTCATAACCAGGCACTCGGCCTCACTCAGTCATCAACCTCTCCAGTCCCACTACGGGCCCATAATGTCACAAAAACAACTCGAAACAATGATATGATGAATCAATAAATAATTGAGACCGAGATATGATATATATAAAAAAAAAAGCATGATCATGACTGAGTATGGAATATCAAATGAAACTAGTGAGATGACAACAAGAAACGACCGTTAAGGGTCCAACCAATACCTGCACAAAGCCTAAACATGATATCTAGCACGATCTATAGCTCAACTACTTCATCACCTGATGAAAACATGGATATCAACAAGATAGAGTCACTAAACGGTGCCATGGAATCACCCAAGTCACAATTCTCACGGTGCACGTCCGTCAATTGTCATGTGCGTCACCTCAATACCAATCACATAGCATATAATTTGGGGTCTCGAACCCTCAGAACCAAGTTTGAAAATATTACTTATCTTAAACCAAGAAAAATCCAACTCCGGAATTCCCTTGCCTCTCAATTCGGCCTTCGAACGTCCCGAATCTAGTCACAAGTAATACAATACGATCAATATAGGCTAAAGGAATTAATTTCACAAAACAAATACTAAATTATAGCCAAAATCCGAAATCGACTCAAACCCGACCACCGGGCCCTGGTCTAAAAATCTGACAAAAGTCACAAAACCCGAAAGCCCATTCACCCACGAGTTTAACCATACGAAATTCATCAAAATCTGACATCATTTGATCCCTAAAATCCCCAAATTACACTTTCTAAAATCCCAAGCCCTAACCCCTTATTTAACTTCAAAAATCCTACTAATTAGGTGGGAAAACAACGGGAAAACACCATAGCTAGGAGTAATAGAGCTCAAGCAACTTATCTCTGTGAAAAACCTTGAATCCCCTTCAAAATAATCACTCCAAATGCTCCAAGGTCCGACTTGAAAATGGTGGAAATGAACAAAAAATTGCGAAATCTCCTATTTATGCAATCTGCCCAGCGAAACCGCACCTGCGGTCCCTTTTTCCGCTTTTGCGATGCCGCACCTGCGTAATTTCCATCACAAGTGCGGAACTCACTTAAGATCCTAGGTTCCGCATCTGCGGCCAAATCTCGCACATGTGGAAGCGCACCTGCGCATCTCCTTCTGTTTCTGCAAAGCTAGCCAAATTCCCCCTCTTCCGCATCTGCACCTCAGGTCTCGCACCTGCGGGCTTGCAGATGCGACATCCTCCTCGCACATGCGGTTCCAGTCCACCTTAGCCTTGCCAGCACCTGCGACTTCCCCAAGCGCTTCTGCGCCCTCGCACATGCGGCTCCCTCTCTTCAGGTGCGGCAAAACACCAGCAGCAGCAGTTCAACTGCATTTCCAAATTCCCAAACCTCCCGTTAACCACCCGGAACCCCGAGGCCCTCGGGACCTCGGCCAAATATACCAACGCGTCCCATAACATTATACGAACTTAGTCGAACGTTCAAATCACCTTCAACAACACCAAAAACTCGAATAACACACGGATTCAAGCCTAATGAACTCGGAAATTTTTTAATTCCACAAACGACGCTGAAACCTACCAAACCACGTCCGAATAACCTCAAAATTTTCACACAAGTTAGAAATGACACCACGAACCTACCCCAACTTTCATAAATCCAATCCGACTCCCGATATCAAAATTTTCACTACCGGCCAAAATCGGCAAAATTTTAGCTTTCGCCAATTCAAGCCTAATTCTACCATAGAACTCTAAATCACATTCCGGATGTGCTCCTAAGTCCGAAATCTCCTAACGGAGCTAACAAAACTATCAAAATTCAAATCCGAGATTGTTTACACATAAGTCAATATCCGGTTGATCTTTCCAACTTAAGCTTATAATAAAGAGATTAAGTGTCTCAATTCACTCCGAAACCACTCCGGACCTAAACCAACTAACCTGATCTATCATAATATAGCTGAAGAACATAAAAAGAAGTAGAAATAAGGGAAACAGGGCTATAACTATTGAAACGACCGGCCATGTCGTTACATCCTTCCTCTCTTAAACGAACGTTCGTCCTCGAACGGGTCTAGAAACATACCTGGAGTCTCAAATAGGTATGGATATCTTCTCCGCATCTCCCGCTCGATCTCCTAGGTGGCCTCCTCCACATGCCAGCCTCTTCACTGCACCTCACTGAAGTTATATCCTTTCACCTCAACTTCCGAACATGGCGATCCAAAATGGCCACCGGCTCCACATTATAAGTCATACCACCATCCAACTAAACCGTGCTGAAATCCAAAACATAGGACAGATCTCCGATATACTTCCGGAGCATAGAAATGTGAAACACTGGATGCACACTCGACAAGCTGGGTGGCAAGTCTAGCTTTTAAGCCACCCCTACCCTGTGAAGCACCTCAAAAGTCTCAATGAACCGTACGCTCAACTTGACCCTCTTCCCAAACCTCATAACACCCTTCATGGGTGATACCTTTAGCAACACCTTCTCCCCAATTATGAAATACATATCACATACCTTTCTGTCCGCATAGCTCTTCTGCCTAGACTGCGCTACGCGAAGTCGCTCCTGAATCGATTTCACCTTGTCTAATGCTTCCTGGAACAAGTATGTAACCAAGAGCCTAGCCTCACCCGACTCGAACCATCCTACTGGAGATCTACACCTCCTCCCATATAAAGCTTTATACGGAGTCATCTTAATGCTCGACTGATAACTGTTGTTAAATGAAAACTCTGCGAGCAACAGAAACTGGTCCCATGAACCCCCAAAGTTAATGACACAAGCGCGTAACATGTCATCCAATATCTGGATAGTGCGCTTGGACTGTCTGTCTGTGTGAGGGTGAAAGGCTGTGCGTAACTCAACCTGAGTACCCAACTCTCGCTGCACTGCCCTCCAAAACTACGATGTAAACTGAGTGCCCCTATCTGAAATGATGGAAAATGGTACAACATGCGGGAGAATAATCTCTCGGATGTAAATCTCAGCCAACTGCTCTGAAGAGTAAGTAGTGCCAATTGGAATGAAGTGCGCGGACTTGGTCATATAATCCACAATAACCCAAATAACATCGAACTTCCTCAAATTCTGTGGGAGCCCAACTACGAAGTCTATGGTGATCCGCTCCCACTTTCACCCTGGGGTCTCTAACCTCTGAAGCAAGCCACCTAGTATCTGATGTTCATACTTAACCTGCTGACAGTTAAGACATCAAGTCAAAAACCCAACAATATCCTTCTTCATTCGCCTCAACCAATAGTGCTGCCTCAAATCCTGGTACATCTTCGCGGCACCCGGGTGGATGGAATACCGCAAGTTGTGGGCCTCCTCAAGAATCAACTCCCGGAACCCATCTACATTAGGCACACATATCCGTCCCTGCATCCTCAACACGTTATCATCACCAATAGTCACATCCCTAGCATCACCTCGTCGAACCATGTCCTGCAGAACGAGCAGGTGGGGGTCATCATAACGACGCTCCCTGATACAGTCATAAAGAGAAGCCTTGGAGACCACACAAGCCAACACCCGACTCGGCTCCGAAATATCCAATCTGACAAACTGGCCAGCTAAGGCCTGAACATCCAATACCAAAGGTCTCTCTGCTACTGGAAGATATGCTAAACTCCCTAAATTCTCCGCCCGGCGACTCAAAGCGTCGGCCACTATATTGGCCTTCCCCGAATGGTATAGAATAGTGATATCATAGTCCTTGAGAAGCTCCAACTATCTCCGCTGACGTAAATTAAGATCCTTCTTCTTAAACAGATGCTGTAAATTTCGGTGATCAGTATAGATCTCACAGTGAACCCCATACAAATAATGACGCCAAATCTTCTAGGCATGAACAATGGCTGCTAACTCAAGATCATTGACATGATAGTTCTTCTCATGGGTCTTCAATTGGCGCGAGGCATATGCAATCACCCTACTCTCCTGCATCAAAACACATCCAATACCTATCCTCGAAGCATCACAATACACGATGTAAGAACATGAAGCTGACAGCAGAATTAGAACTGGAGCTGTGGTCAAAGCAGTCTTGAGCTTCTGGAAGCTCTCCTCACACTCATCCGACCACCTGAATGGAGCACCATTTTGGGTCAATTTGGTCAAGGGCGATGCAATAGATGAAAATCCTTCCACAAAGCGACGGTAATAGCCCGCCAAACCAAGGAAACTCTTAATCTCTGTGGTTGAGGACGGTCTAGGCCAACTCTGCACCGCCTCTATCTTCTTCGGATCCACCTGAATNAGGAAATTCCTAATCTCTGTGGTTGAGGACGGTCTAGGCCAACTCTGCACTGCCTCTATCTTATTCGGATCCACCTGAATACCCTCACCGGACACCACGTGCCCCAAGAATGCTACTGAACCGATCCAAAACTCACACTTGGAGAACTTTTCATAAAGTTTCTCCTCCCTCAATCTCTACAATACAATCCTCAAATACTGAGTATGCTCCTCCTGGCTACGAGAATACACTAGGATGTCATCAATGAATACAATAATGAATGAGTCCAAATAGGGCTAGAATACACTGTTCATCAAATGCATGAACGTTGTTGGGGCATTGGTCAGCCCAAAAGACATCGCTAAGAACTCATAATGGCCATTTTGGGTCCTCAAAGCTGTCTTAAGAATATCCGAATCCTGAATCTTCAGCTGGTGATACCCAGACCTTAAATCAATCTTGGAGAACACCCTCTCCCCCTGAAGTTGGTCAAATAGATCATCAATACGTGGCAAATGATACTTGTTTTTGACCGTGACCTTGTTCAACTGCTTGTAGTCAATGCACATCCTCATAGAACAATCTTTCTTCTTTACAAATAGAACCGGTGCACCCCAAGGTGACACGCTAGGCCGAATAAACCCTTTATCAAGGAGTTCCTGAAGTTGTCCCTTCAACTCCTTTAACTTCGCAAGTGCCATACGATATGGTGGAATAGAAATGGGCTAAGTGCCTGACACCAAATTAATACCGAAGTCAATATTCCTGTCAGGCGGCATGCCCAACGGGTCTGTAGGAAACGCATCCGAAAAATCACACACCAAGGGAACAAAATCAATAGCAGGGACCTCTACACTAACATCCCTTACAAAAGCCAAATAAGATAAGCAACCCTTCTCAACCATCCGCTGAGCCTTTAAGTATGAAATCACTTTACTAGGAACATAGCCTACAGAACCGCTCCACTCAACCCTCGGCAATCCCGGCATTGCCAATGTCAGAGTCTTAGCGTGACAATCTAGAATAGCATGACATGGAGACAACCAATCCATACCCAATATCACATCAAAATCGACCATACAGAGCAACAAAAGATCCACTCTGGTCTCCAGACCCCCAATGGTCACCACACATGACTGATATATGCGGTCCACAATAATAGTATCACCCACAAGAGTAGATACATGAACAGATGAAACTAAAGACTCACGGGGCATATCCAAAAAATGAGCGAAATACGAGGAAATATATAAATAAATGGAACTAGGGTCAAATAATTCAGAGGCATCTCTGTGACAAACTGAGACAATACCTGTAATCGCAGCATCTGAAGAAATGGCATGTGGTATGGCTGGGAGGGCATAGAAATGGGCCTGGATACCCGCTGATCTGCCTCCCCCTCTCGGGCGACCCCTAGCTGACTGAGCTTCACCCCTATCTGGCTGAGCGGGTGGTGGAGGAACTGGTGTTGAAGTCGAAGACTGACTCCTCTACTGAGATGAACCTCCCGCCAGACGGGGACGATACATCTTGATATGACCCAAATCCCCACACTCAAAGCAACCTCTACTGACCACTGGGACTGAAGGGAACCCCGACCATTAGAATAATTGCTGGAAGGTCCTGACATAGATGAACCCTAAGCTGATGGTGCATGCGACGAACTCTGAGCTGGTAGGGCATCGAATGATGACTGGCCCTGCTGATAACCATGGGGCCCATGACCAGATGATGCACCTCGGTGCACTAGGGCGAGCTGTCTGAGCATGCCTGAAATGATAACCTCTACAGTGCTGAAACTGACCCCCAGAGGAAGTACCACTAAATCCACCCTGACCACGAGGACTCTTGGACTATCTCTCAACCCTCTCCTGACTGCGAACCATCTCAATCTGACGAGCAATGTCCATAACCTCATCAAAAGTAGAATCAGACTCTCTCACTCTGGTCATAAGCAATCGCATCTGATAAGTGAGGCCATCTATAAACCTCCTGATCCTCTCCTTGTCTGTGGGAACCAACCAGATAGCATGACGGAACAACTCCGAGAATCGCATCTCATACTGCGTCACAGACATATCACCCTGACGAAGCTTCTCAAACTGTCTGCGCAGCTCCTCTCTACGGGACTGAGGCACGAACTTCTCCAGAAAGATAACGGAGAACTACTGCTAGGTAAGGGGCGTTGCGCTGACCGACCTACGCCTCTCGTAAGCCTCCCACCAACTGAATGCAGCCCCAGAGAACTGAAAGGTAGTGAACGAGACCCCACTGGTCTCCAGAATACCTGTTGTATGGAGTATCCTCTGACACCTGTCCAAGAAACCATGTGCATCCTTTCCCTCTGCACCACTGAAAGATGGAGGCTGGAGTCTCTCAAACCTCTCCAATATACGTTGCTCATCCTCAGGCATAGCAGGAACCACATAGTCTTGAGCAGCTGCAACCGGCTGGGCTGGTGGTGCCCCCGGTGTCTGGAATCCCTGTACAACCTGCTCTGGTGTGCGGGCAGCGGGAGTCTAAGCACATCTCCCAGCCCAAGAAGTGGCTGTTGCGGCCGGAACAGAGACCGCCTGAGCAAGACTAGTACACGCGGTCAGAATCTGAGCTAAGGCCTCATGAAGGCCTGGAATCACAATAGGCACAAGTGGTGCCTGAGCTAGTACATCAACAACTGGAATCTGGTCCTGATCTGGGACAACTGGTGGATTAGCAGGTATTGCCCCAGCTGCTGTGCGGGTTGCACCTCTACTCCTACCGCAGCCTTTACTGAGCCCTCGGCCTCTCGCGGCCCCGACTGGTGGTACTGATGGCTGTCCATCCTGCCTGGTAGTACGAGTCCTCACCATATGTGAGAGAATAAAAAAACAGATGTTTAGTTACCAGAATCAATAGATTCGCACGATAAGAATTCAAGAATGTGGAAATTTTCCTAAAGGTTCTGCAGCTTCTCGAAGATAAGTACAGACATCTCCGTACCGATCCGTAAGACTCTACTAAACCCGCTCATGACTCGTAAGACCTATGTAACCTAGGCTTTGATACCAACATGTCACGACGCAAAATCAACCGTCGTGATGGAGGCTATCGTGGAACTAGGCCAGCCTCAACTCAACAACCCAACACCAACAACAATAAATTTAAAAACATTAACGAAAGCATTTAACATTTAAGAAAAACTGTTTAAAACATATGAAAATCCCAAAGTGATACAATCTAGTCCAAAATGAGGGTGTCACTGAGTAAATGAGCGTCTAGATCAGAAATACAGTCTACTACAGAGTCAAGGCCCGCGAACACTGTACAGCTACCTTGATAGTCTCCAGAACTCTAGAATCCTCAATCAGCAACCGCCGCTACGACCGGTATCGCCTGGATCCGCACACGAGGTGCAGGGAGTAACGTGAGTACACTAACACAGTAAGTAACAAGTCCAAACTTTGGACTGAAAGGTAGTGACGAACTCAACCTCAATAGGTATAACCGAAATAAATGTGCAGAAACGTAGGCATGCTTTCAAATCAAATATACAGCTCAAACAGTAAAGGAAATACATATCTGAACAGAGTAAGGTATACAACTCAGCTATCTCTACATGCCAATGCACAGACTGTATGAAATGCACCATGTGCTCTACTCTCAAGTATTCAACTACTCGGTACTGTATATGGCCATCCAGCCCATGAAAATCCATCCCGGAACATATACAACACTGACTATAAGTCACCAGTACCGAGGAAAAAGGGCAATCCAACCCTGTGGAGAAATCCATCTCCAGGTATCAAGTACTTTAGACAAATCCATGTCCAGGGAAATCCATCCCTCAATAATATCATTCCCGCTCACTAGGTGTGTGTTACAGACTCCAGAGGGGTTCCTACAACCCAAGCGCTATCATAATCATCAATATAACCACTGCGGCATGCAGTCCGATCCCATAACTATCACTCATAACCAGGCACTCGGTCTCACTCAGTCGTCAACCTCTCCAGTCTCACCACAGGCCCACAATGTCACAAAAACAACTCGGAACAATGATATGATGAATCAATAAATAATTGAGACCGAGATATGATATAAAAAAAATGCATGATCATGACTGAGTATGGAATAACAAATGAAACTAGTGAGATGACAGCAAGAAACGACCGTTAAGGGTCCAACCAATACCGGCACAAAGCCTAAACATGATATCTAGCACGATCTATAGCTCAACTACTTTATTACCTGATGAAAACATGGATATCAACAGGATAGAGTCACTAAACGGTGCCGTGGAATCACCCAGGTCATAATTCTCACNTCCTACTCCGAAATGCCCTTGCCTCTCAATTCGACCTCTGAACGTCCTAAATCTATCCACAAGTAATACAATACGATCAATATAGGCTATATGAATCAATTCCACAAGAAAAATACCAAATTATAGCCAATATCCGAAATCGACTCAAACCCGCCCCCCGGGCCCACGTCTCGAAATTCGACAAAAGTCACAAAACCCGAAAGCCCATTCACCCACGAGTCTAACCATATGAATTTCATCAAAATATGACATCATTTGGTCCCTAAAATCTCCAGATGACACTTTATAAAATCCCAAGCCCTAACCCCTTATTTCACTTCAAAAATCCTACTAATTAGGTGGGAAAATAACGGGAAAACACCATAGCTAGGAGTATTAGAGCTCAAGCAACTTACCTTTGTGAAAACCCTTGAATCCCCTTCAAAATATCACTCCAAACGCTCCAAGGTTCGACTTGAAAATGGTGGAAATGAACAAAAAATCGCGAAATCTCCTATTTATGCAATTTGCCCAGCGAAAACTCACCTGCAGTCCTTTTTCCACTTCTGCGATGCCGCACCTGCATAATTTCCATCGCAGGTGCGGAACTCACTTAAGATCCTAGGTTCCACATCTGCGCCCAAATCTCGCACCAGCGGAAGCGCACTTGCGCATCCCCCTCCGCTTCTGCGAAGCCAGCCAAATTGCCCCCTTCCGCATCTGCGCCCCAGGTCTCGCACCTGCGGGCTCGAAGATGCGACAACCTTTTTGCACCTGCGGTTCTAGTCCACCTTAGCCTTGCCCGCACCTGCTACTTCCCCAAGCGCTTCTGCGCCTTTGCACCTGCGGCTCCCTCTCCGCAGGTGCGGCAAAACACCACCAGCAGCAGTTCAGCTTTATTTCCAAATTCCCAAACCTCTTGTTAACTACCTGGAACCACCCCGAGGCCATCGGGACCTCGACCAAACATACCAACGCGTCCCATAACATCATACAAACTTAATAGAACCTTCAAATCACCTTCAACAATACCAAAAATACGAATAACATACGGATTCAAGCCTAATAAACTCAAAAATTTCTAAATTCCACAAACGACGCCAAAACATACCAAATCACGTCTGAATGACCTTAAATTTTGCACACAAGTGAGAAATGACACCACGAACCTACCCCAACTTCCGGAAATCCAATCCGATCCTGATATCAAAATTTTCACTGCCGACTTAAATCGCCAAAATTCTAACTTTCTCCAATTCAAGCCTAATTCTACCACGGACCTCCAAATCATATTCCGGATGCGCTGTTAAGTCCGAAATCACCTAACGGAGCTAACAGAACCATCAAAATTCAAATCTAAGATCATTTACAAATAAGTCAACATCCAGTTGACTTTTTCAACTTAAGTTTCTAATAAAGAGACTAAGTGTCTCAACTCCGAAACCACACAGGACCCAAATCAACTAATCCGATCTATTATAATATAGCTGAAGAACACAAAAAGAAACAGAAATAGGAGAAATGAGGCTATAACTCTCGAAACGACCGACCAGATCGTTACAGGTTAACTCCTCTCCAGTTTCTTGGCACAAACGTCGAAGACAGGTGACCGTCCTCCACATTGAAGGACTTACCTGTGCCAAACATACCTGGTAACGAAGGCAAAACTCCACAATCACAGAATCAAGGTATCCGCTCAAAGAAGACGCACCCAAAGTAAAGGGATGCGTAGAAAAGTATGTAAAACCTTCCTTGGGAATGGTCACTCGCTCCGATAGATTATGAGCAATAATATCTAACTCATGACAACGACAATCCTCCTTCACAATAGAAATACTGGAAGGACGAATGGAAGAAGGGTACCTACTAATAACCC
>AWOL01S0175901.1:0-10720 GCA_000715115.1 Nicotiana otophora
TGGCTTGCCTAGCTGTAGTGTTGGGCGCCATCACGACCTACAGGTACAATTGGGTCGTGACAATTTGTAGATAAACTTCAATAGAGTACTAAACGGATAATCTTTTTCAGGATGATTATCTATAGCGAAGTAATAAATGGACATCCACAATATAATATTTTCATAATAACATGATATTTATTTGAGATTTCTTTATTCATTGGCCATGGAGAATAGAAATTTTAAAGAAACGTTTAATATGTTAATATGAAGAACAAATCTTTTAGTTTCAAATTAGAACTTTTGTTTCCAAAGATGTTGAAGATTTGTTGCCTGAATGCGTCAAATAAGCTAGGGGAAAAAACATATTTAGCCAATATTTAAGAAAATTTTATAGAATCCTAGCACTAATAAGTAATTAACAAATATGATAGCTAATTAACTATATTTCTAACACAACCCTATAATGCTGAAATAATCATTGCCACAATTTTCTCTCCCTCAATTAATGCATTACCTGCTCTCATTAACTGCTTTTAACTCTAATTGTTATACTTATAATATACTAGTATTTATGAATGTGCGTTATACGTTAATAATAGCACGTGATGATTTAAATATTTATTTATATGAAAGAACAATAAAATTTAATTAATAAGAGAAATTTTATGTATAATAATACAACAATCATCTAAATGCCGAAAAATATTATTACATTAGCATAATACATGAATTTAAAATAAAGGACATCATAAACTTACACAAATGATCAATTTTGTCATGTTAGTTAGATAATTACGTATTATAGTTTAAAAGTATTTAATGTGATGGTATTTTAACGAACACTTCTTTGTGGACAATATTGTTTTGTGTATGCTTCCTCCTAATGCTTTGGTTGCTCTGCCTTAACCAAAACTCTTGTTGTCGATCTTGATATCCCTCTTGAAAGTGCAACATACAGTTGTTCGTGCAAGAAAACATATTACGGTAAATATAGTCCAATATTTAAGATGTTTTGTCCTTGTACTTTATTTATTATATTTGCAAAACATAAACATACTAAAAAATATTTTCACACAAATTTAAAAGGATATTCTTTAGTTTCGGAAGACGAAAGTTGAATTCAGGGATAAGAATATACTTAGAAGCACATTGACCAGTATCATAATTTTTGTATGTATGACGTTATTGTCAAAACTTCTATATACCATCTGTGTGATATTACATAAGCTATTTGGCGTATTTAAGTTTTTCAGTAGCATGACGGGCATATTTTTCTTCAAAATCAACCTATATATAATGGAAGATCAACTTAGTCTATTATATATATGATGACACTAACATACATAAGAAATAATAAACTTGACAACAAACATATACGGTAGAAGGTCGTTTGGTATTAAAGTATTTAAATATTCTTTTTGGTAGTAATTATTGGTATCATTTTCTGCTGAGTCAAAACAGGAAAATATTTTGTTCTTACTATAAAATTTTGCAATCAACCTTTTATTTAGTTAATCAACATATTCATTTCTACTAGCTAAGATATTTTTTAAATTCTATCATGCGATTTGCACAAATTGTATTTTAATCTAATGATAGAAATATTTCTCTTATTAAATACACTATTATTACCATTGGGATTGATAACCAAGTGTTCAGGAAGAACCAAATCATCTTTTATTGGATGCTCTTATTCGTTTCTGACACAAAGCAAGAAGACACTGAATACTGGATCTGTTCTTACTTTATATTTCTTATCACTTGAATCTTTTTCATTTGAGGCCAGAAGTATAACTTTGGCAAGCTGACTTTTACAGTCTCTGCTTTTGTCGATTTTGAAACTATTGGTAGTACTTGACATAAATTACCTCCCAAATCATTAATTTTCCACCAAACGGTTCATTAATATCCAATATATCTCTAGAACTCTGTTTGCCACTTAGCCATAAGTGCTTCATCCCATATATTAATTTTGCTTTCCTTATAATTTTAGCACCATTGCTCCGCTTTGATATATTTATGATGATTATTTAAATTATTTGAAGAGGTAGATCAAATCTAAAGTGGGTGGCCTCACAATAAAATCGTTGTTGGTACACTACTTGCTATTATTGCTAACAGTGTCATGCATCTTGATATGATATTTGCAAGTAATGCATGACATAGAAATATTATTTCGATTCCGCCGGATGCATCTACAAAAAATAATCCCGTTATAGCAGAGTCGACTCTTTATAATATAGTATTGAAAGTTTATTCTTGTTTAATATTTAGCTTTGATTGTACTTCCTTAGACACTTGTATAACATTTTGATTCTTAATAATATATTAATATTTTTACTTTGTGTTCTAACACTCTTTTTATGGAATAATAAATTTATGTACCTTAAGATTTTTTTTAACTTGAATAAGAATTTTATTCATGTGATGAATTTAAAAAAATAATTAAATTTGATTCTCTTGCTAAATAATTAATTAAAAGATTTAATTATTTATTTTTAACATAAAGAATAATTTATTCTATGTTGATTTAGATCTTAATATTAGTACATCTCTTGTTTTGAATATTTAATCTTAATTATAATTTTATCCACCATAAATTTTATTTTCAAAGAGTAAAATATTGATATGATATTTCACTTTTAAATCTTTATGTTTGTAGAATCATTAGTGGTATTGACTCTTACCAATCATTTTTTTCTCTCTTTCTCACACATTTATATTCTTAAATATTTTCTTAGTTGTAGTTTAATAATTGGGTATTTTTAAATATTACACAAAAAATTGATAAAAAAATATTATTTGAGTAGAAAAATAGTTTAAATATAATATAAAAATATATGATCGTGGGCGTATCTTTTTTTCTCAATGTCAACTCTTTATGCAGTCCATTTAATATTACTTTTATTTTTTGGTATTAGACATTATGGAGTGGTGACGTATTGCCAATACGGAGGATTCTGATGAAATTGATTTTATTAGACCTTCCTACATATTTTTAATAAGAATTTAATAGATAAATTTTATTAATTTTAAAATATTAAATATTAAAAATTAGCATATAAGGTATTGTAGTCCAAAAAATAAGTTATTGCAGTTATGCCCTTTCCCTATGAGTTCTCCCGTTTAATATTTGTGGGCTATTCTGGTATATTAGTATTGTATTTATACTTTTATAATAATATATGCTCTCCTTTTTCTAAATGAATTTGGACAATATAATACATTCTCAAATTAAATTAGTAATAGGACATTATAATACGTTTTCAATTAAATTAGTAATAGGTATTTTTAAGAAGTATATCCTAAAAGTAATAGGATTACATGACTAAATATATTTACTTGTTCAATTTTATATGAATTAGACAGCCGGAAAGTAATTATACTAATATGATTCCTAAATGTAATCATGTAGGATTCCTAACGTGTAGTATTATGTTCTAAAACTAATAGAATTATAAGGCTAATATTTTTTATTATGAGTTATTATGCTTAATATTATAGGTTATTTTTGTAAACCGACATTGTATTCATGCTTTTATAATAATAGTATTAACTTTAATAATACATTGTGTTATATAATTATTGAATACATAATAAATAGTAATGTTATATATGAATATGAATATATAATACTATCATGTATGACGTATTTATGATAATACACATACAATATAATTACAGTTATTCATAAATTTTTTCAGCCATTGTATGTATAAAATGTGTATTAATATTAATAATAGCGAGTAATTAACTTTATATATATATACACGTGAAATAAATATGTACACGTTATAAATATTTATATACACGATATAATGNAATAAATAGTAATGTTATATATGAATATGAATATATAATACTATCATGTATGACGTATTTATAATAATACACATACAATATAATTACAGTTATTCATAAATTTTTTCAGCCATTGTATGTATAAAATGTGTATTAATATTAATAATAGCGAGTAATTAACTTTATATATATATATATACACGTGAAATAAATATGTACACGTTATAAATATTTATATACACGATATAATGATGGTATTTAACGTTGTATAAATTACAGTGATATTCTACTATATTATATACACTGTATTATATAAAATGGTAAAAAAGTTTGCTATTTTTGGAATAAACAGAAAATACTATTATTTATGAGAAAATTCTTTAAAAAGGGAGCTAAATGTGTAAAAATAGATGGGTCATATTAAGCTCACTATTATCTAAACGGGAGGTACTCAAGATATATAATATTGAATTCTCTAACTTGTGAAAATTTTCTTGATGTTATAGCTGATATTTGGATTTGAAATAAATTAAATCCTCATCTATCAGCTAAAAGTTATCTTTCACTTTGGGATAATCCAATCAATTTGTCCTGTAAAGTTTACTATTTGTGTAGATTTATACTCCCGTCAATTTTTCGTGAGTAACATTTTTTTTAAAGTCAAATTTGACTCTGGATGAAACTATTTCAATCAGATTTACAATCTCTTGAAAAATAAAAATGATCAAAACAATGAAATGCAAATGAAGTATTTTCATCATTTATAATTATACCATTTCGATGACTAAGAAAAAGCATTTAGTTCTGATCAGTATATAAAGATGTGGGATTTCACGGGGTTTATTGTTGTATTAGTATATAAAGATAGAACTTAGATCTAAAAATCTTGCAAGCAAAATGATCAAAACGATAAAACGCAAGACATAGAAACGAATCATGTTTAAGGAAGTACAGCATAAGACAAGTACTTAAGAACTACAATAAAGCTGCAGTAAAGGCTTCGAAAATGCTGACTTTGGCAACAAAGAGCAAAGAAGGATTTCAATTAAACATTATCTCTTTCCAAAGATGGGAATCAAGGTGTTTTGTGGCTTTGCTATGCCATTTTTGCACAGACGCTAACCACTGACAACAGTGTTGTTTCACGGAACCATCTGCAGAAGGTGAATGGCCTCTTAACTGTATACCCTTCACACCAACAGCCAGTCTAACAGTGCAAGGATCAAAAGAGATCACCCAAGTGTTCAGACTCTATATTCATAAGTTTATTACAACTTACAACCTTGTTCAATAAAATCATTCTATTCCAGAAGCTCTCTGATACATCAAATTAAACAGAAATATACGCTAGTAGCAAGTTTATAAGTAGCATTGACAGCTCACTACCACACACACACAAGTGTGTGATTCAACAAAATCAATAGAACCAACACACACACAAGTGTTTATAGAAAAGGCTTCAGCATGTTTAGAATTTTTCCTACTTGCTAAAATCAGACAATTCACTGAGGGCTAACAGGCCAAAGGACAAAGAAAGGTATTTACCATCACATTCCAGAACCATCTGAGTAGAGCTTAGAGTTTACCTCTTATACTAACTTGGTAACGATGACAAGCTAAGATCCAAATAATGGCAGTAACATGTGCATTGAATATAGTAGCGGATAACTCACCCTGACATTTGGTATATCCAGATCAGGTTTCTAATTATCTCTGTTTACAAAGTACAAAAGTCAAGAAAAAAAATCTTAAAATCATACTGAACGACTAAAATGTTTTTTTTTGCAGGTTCAGCGGTCTTCAATCTTCTTTGATCAGTCTGGTCAATGGTCCTCAATCTTCTTTAAACCTTTCATATCAGTCGTCTCCACCCTGCAGGAGAAAGAAACACTACTTTAGCTTCTGTAGGATTGAGGATAGAAGAAACGACGAAGAGGATATATACCGGAGAATCTGACATCCAGTTTTAAGAGAAGGTAAAGGACGGCTAATCTTTTGCCAAGATTGTAAAAGTGTACACATTTTTTGAGGTTAAAGACAATTTTAGTTTAGAAATATGAGGGTCCAAATTTTTTATTGATAAGTAAATAAATTAAGCTAACAAAAAGGGTGAACCAGTATGAAAGAGGATCTACATCAGAGGAACCCCCAAAATCTTTCCAATCATCCGCACAAGTTGGGGTATCATGTGTTATTTAGGGTTACAACTAGTGAAACCATAGGATCTAAATGTCTTTTCCTCTGCAATGTCTAGGTGGAGTAAAATGGGCTTTGACAGCAGAAAGCATAAAATTTTTCTAACATCAGAAATAGATTATTGATGATTCAAGTATATTTGAGTGATACATAAACTATTAAAGGAGACAATATCATAAACATGTACGTGCACCTCTATAGGCTCTATTTGGAAAGCACTTTGATCTTTTTAACATTTCTCCAAACAATTTTGGTCAAGCCTGATAAGAAGTAATAAAAGAAAACTTTGTTGAACGGTTTTTTTGGTGGCACCCACCGCTGCTGGGCAAGCAGTCTCTGCACTTTAGTCTATCAGTTTTTTGGTAGCATTAACTTAAGGAGAGCATGTTTACATGGTTGTTGGCCCCTGATACTTCAAGAGCCAATGGAAGCACCCGTGATTATGTTATGAGGGACAACAAAAGGAAGTGTCAGTATCAAAGCACATCGAGTAAGCAGTCAGGTCATCTGACACCATCGCATGGTCTCATGCTTTCCAAGTTTAATGTTTAAACTGTTCGAGATGTAAACATGGAACACCTAAAAGAGAGAACTGAAAAAGTAGATATTGACTAGAAATAAAGAAATTGGTAATACTAAAAAGAAGCAAATCAGAACGAAGGCAATAAAAAGAAGGAAAAATGATAGGATATCGTGTGAAGGGAATGAGGGCATAAGAAACTTACGTTGTTCCATACAGGACAATTTTTTGAACTCTTGTAAGTTCAGAATCAGATTGATTGTCCTCAATAAAAATGGTCACACTAATCCAATAGCAATAGAAAAGATTAATTCCCATCTTACACACTACTATTGTAAAAGTATGAAGATCAGCAGATATTTGCATACCTGCGAACATTTTGAAATTTAACATACTTCAAGATAACTGGTTTTCCCTGGCAAAAGAACGAGAGTTTTGAAGAATGAATATTCAGGGAAACTTGAGAATTATACAAGCAAAACATCATTAAGTTAACACAGCCAAGAACCATAATTCATGTATCAACATTTCCTTACCTTGAGATTATCTTCAGATAAAACTGCTGTATCACTCGGAGGGTAATCACTGACATTACTGCAGAGACGTCCACCCAAATTAGCAAATATACATAGTAGATTTGGAAAAATTTCCCACAGAATAATCAGTCCAGAAAAGGTCATTAAAAGTAATGAAAGCTCAAAAAATTACCTAAATCCCATGTGCTCCTTGTTAGAAAACAGCTTCACAGTTTTAGGACCTTTAATGAGACAAATGGCATGTGTGACAACAAAGTGAAGACATCAAGCAGAACAAGTCTACCAGGAAAGATTAAGAAGACAAGATTTAACAAAAAAAAAAACGGCACCGTAATCATGGCATTGCTTTATGATACCCAAAATGCAACAGATAATCCACCTCTCTCAACTGTATACATGTTTGACACATTTCTTTCACCTAATGCCTGTGACAATTTCATCCTAAATTGCTCCTCTAACTACCCCATTAAGAAGAATAGAAAAAGGTTAAAAATGTCACTGTGCCAACTTGGTAGTTATCCTCATTATCCCTTTCGCCCCTCAGTTTCTCTCGCTTTATGATATGCTTTTATAAGACCGCTTTATGCATAATTTTGATTAAGTTTCAACAAAATTTTGTTATGCAGACACAATGGTGTGCCCGTTAACCAGTTGGTACAATATATGCTCTTGCATCATCTATCTACTAATCCGTGATTTAGAGAAAGCCAGCTCAAGAATTCATGTATCTTAGACAACAAGTGTACTAGCGTAATTCTTCCATAAATGTTTTACTGAAATCATCACAGGTCATGGGATTAACATTTCATCCACCAAAGAGAACTACTTTTACTAATCAGAAAGAAAATTAAAAAAACAACTGTTGGCTAAATCACATAAACTTGGGGATTAAATTTGAAGGTTTGTGCAGTGATTTTTCTTCTTCGCAGCAATGAAGAAAGATATTGAAGAAGCTCAAAAAACACTCAATTCACTCTCAGAAACCAACAAGATAGCAGAAACTGCATGAAATAACACCAAGAATCTGTACACCTTGCAAAAGATCATTGGGGGTAGAAAGAGACATTACATATCTATTAACTACCTTCCTCCTCAGGTCCTTTGATAACAAAAGAATGCAGTTTGATAACTTGATTAAAAGGTATGTAAATCAATAGCTGCTCATCTGCATCACTCTCTAGGTTCAAGCCCTCATCTTCTCTGTAACCCTGATTTACATTCAAATAAAGTCAACACCATTATGGAAAGCAGAAGTGGATGACATTAAAATAAACGAACTGACATTGGGGCTTACAAAATCCCCAATTGTTGAATAGCCATTGTGTCACAGATAGAAGGGTAGTAACAAATTTCATTATCGTAATAGGACTAAGAGGTTGGTCATCATTTGAGAACAAAAGAAGCTATATCTCGTTCTTCCTTGCTCTTAGGATATATCAAATTGACTCATCCTCTAATTAAAGAACTTCTATCACAGCGCTATTCCTTACAAAGCAGGAATCAAGTGACCATGACCACTAAAGAAGGCCCTTGACAAAATATGTTAAAAGATTAATGCTTGCCACTATGTTCAATAAATAAATTCAGCTGCAAACCCTCTCAATTGACTTTAGGCCAGTTAAAAAATAAGAATTAACCATCCCTGACCCTTCCATGTGTCAGCCATCTGTACATACCAAACCTAACAGACTACAAGATTAAAGAAGCAAAAGCCTATGCATCATGATATACATAAGTACAGTGAATCCAACTTCTGATATTAATCTTTTGACAAGTATAAATGTACAATTGAACAGAGAAGATCACTGGAAAAAGGATAAGCCAGACCCATTATCTACCAAGTTTTAAAGCTGAAGACAACAGATTTCTCAGTTACCCAAAAAAAAGGATTTAGGAACAAAGGGTGTACAAATCACATGCTGGGCGTGTTAATTTTAGATTTATCCATCATTATACAATTCGAAAAACAAATACATCCAAGAGGAACTATAAAAATATGTTGCGCCAGCTATACAATTGTATTTACTTATAGGAATGTTAATTTTGTGTCCTTACTCCTTACCTTCTATTCCCTTCTATGTCCCCTTTTTTTTATAAGGTAATAAATTTTATTGACAAATTCTGGGCGTAAAATCCACATACAAGAGGTATACCAAAAAAGTAGAGTCCTACATAAAAATATGATTCTCTACAAACAACACTCAATCTTCTATACAAAGAGGAGCTTCATGGGTACACCAAATGGAGATAAGGGATAAAAGACTACTTTTCAATTGCACAAAATTCATCTCTATTCCTTCAAATTCTCCTACTATTACTTTTCTATGTCCTTTTCCCCAAGTAACTAGACTGTTAGCGCTCTAGCTCACTTGTTTTCTTTCCTTAGCTAGAATTCCTTCAACCAATTAACTTCATGGACTTGAGCAATTCAAGAACAGATTAAATCCTATGTAGTTTGTACATCCTAAAGTCTTTTATCTTTTGTTTTCCTTTTGGATACAGACCTTTCTTCTGGGTAACGACAGCCAACGGCACAGATCTCCAAGAGATCCATCCTAAAGTCTTATTGCTGGAGTATTTAGTGCTCAGTTCAGTTAGTTACTTTTCCTATGAGTTTTGTTAGTTGACTGCTCGTTTGGATTAAGAAGTTGTTACTTTAACAAGTTTAAAAATTACAAATAGATTAGGATTCAGAAAATCTGTATATTGTTAAATTCCCCGACTTAAGATATTAAAGCAAAAGTAGGATAAATAAGCCCTAATTTCCACAGNTAATTACAAATAGATTAGGATTCAGAAAATCTGTATATTGCAGTATCCGAAATTCACAACTCAATGTTAAATTCCCCGACTTAAGATATTAAAGCAAAAGTAGGATAAATAAGCCCTAATTTCCACAGGGAATAATTTGTTTCTTTTTTTACCTGTTTGAGGGCATTGGAGATAGAGTGGCTGCTGTTTTGGTTAAGGCATTCAACCCCAGACCAGTCAATGAAGTCCAACAAATCAACCTGTTCATCACCCACAACTCCAACCATTTAAATTTTGTTATAAGTAACAAGTACTAATAAAAAACAGAAAATTGGTGCAGAAACCGATAATCTAATTAGAAGAGTTAAATCATACTTGGCCTTTGGGAATTGCAAAAGCAGATTCGGCAGACATGGTTGACGGCACTAGTACGCTAAATGAGAGAAAAGTGTTTCTGCGCTGCGTTTGACTGTGGGGCAACGGACTTGAGCGTGCAGCGCTTATGGGCTTTTAGGCTGTCTTTTCTCCTTGAAAACTTTCAATGACAAATATATATTTTTTTGATTGGTCATTGAAAGTTTCCACGACAATTTTCTTTTTGGGTTTCTTGCTAAAACTTTGGACTAAAAATATGCTATTAACCCCGATAATTTTAAATATAATCTTCAACGGTTAGTTGTATTTCAATTAACCATATTCCAAAAGCGTTGAAACTCTTAATAACTTCACTATCTATAATCTATTACATAATTTGACCTTTTCGTGAGGAAATAAAGGCATTTTAGTACGCAATTTTATTTTATTTTTGCGGCTCATAATTTGTGTTTTATTGCATAAAGTGATCTTAGTGGAGGATATCAAACTACATTGCGACTATTTATTTGGAAATAGGTAAGTCAAATACTCAAGATATAATATATATATATATATATTA